>PPHD01004736.1:0-27899 GCA_002909625.1 Bambusicola thoracicus | reverse complement strand
AGCCCATATTGCCGGAGTACCGTTTCAAGGTATCTAAAACATACTACCAAAATGCAAGACAGCTTTGTGGTATTTTTCTCAAAACATACATCTCCCATATTAAGAAAAATTAGATTTTTAATGAACTTCAATTAACTCTCCTTCTCTCCTGTAAAATAAAAAGCTTCTGGATATTACAGAGAGGGATCGAGACTTTATTCACAGCGTAGCCTTTTTCAAAGATGGAATGGAGTTGGTTGCTTTTTCCTCTTATAACACCTTCAAAAAAGATAATTAGGAGCAGGAACACAGTGGGAAGTGGAACAATCCTCACGCATTAACAGGCCATTGACCTGAAGATAAGGTAAGGAGATAAAATGGCACGGCTAATTAGTCTTTAAAATGCACATCTTGAAAGCCATTATTACTTAAAATAGATGTTTGCACTTTAAAAGACTGTTACACATTCTGTTATTTTGACTATTATTCAGAGGTGGCATAGCAAGGCTGGACTGATTCTGTTTGAACTATACAAAACCATCCTCTATTCACTGCATCCTTCTGGATAAGGCACTTACGAAACAGAGGCAGTCAGCTGGGAATACTAGGCAGAAGGTCTTTGCCAGAACTTGGTTAATGAATCTGGGCCATGAAGTCCAGTGGAGAAGTTGGAGCATCTAAAGAATACCGAGGAGTTAAAATTTTATAAGCTTTAAGTTATTATGGGCTACTTTCCAAACTGAATGATTTCCAATACTTGAAGTATGCAAGCCAGATTTCATTTCTGGCTCTATCTCACAATGCTGTAATAGTTTAATTTCATTGAACTAGAGATTCCCATCTGCTATTAAGAACAAGAGCTAGAACAATAGAAGTGTTTTATAAACTGCAGCAAAATTAATTTGCAATTGATGAGAGATAGTAAAATCAATAGTGTCCCGCAGAATATCTTTGTTGGCTTCTTTCAAGTTATGTTGGTTGCTGGGAAATGAAAAAAAGAACAACAAAAAAAATCTGCATTGATAAAATATGTGGGTTTTTTGTTTGTTATTTTTAAATAACATATTGTACATGACTATGATTTTTTATTATCTAAAGAATGAGTTAAGACTAATTGTGTGACCAGGAAATGAAGCTTTCATTGCCTTCTCAAAGAATAGTTTAAAGTCTGGGAATAGCAAGTCCAACCTCCAGAGATAAAAAGGTACATTATTTCCTACATCGGAAAAAAAAAAAAAAAGATTATAACAAATGCAGTCCCATTTCCACTATAACGATAAACTATTTTTTTAAACCACTGAAAAAAAAAGTGAACTATATAACACATATAGGCGTATATAACTACATAAGCCTAGTATCTTCTGAAAAAATAAAGACTTTGTCAGCTGCCAGCCAGAACACAGAAAAAGATATGTGCATGTGCATGCATGTAGTACCAGAAAACTCTTGTTTATACAGCTCATATCACCTGAATATGACACCCATCATACAATTATCTCCTCTCTGAAGCACTGTTCCATGAGCAGTCTTGGTGTTGGGACAACAAAACCCAATTCTTAATGTCTTTCCATAGAATTTGATTAATACAGAACACACTGTTGGTAGATAGTCCTAATTTCTTCAGACATTCCTTCTGAGCGCATCACAATCATAATAGGGATAGATGGGACCCATGGGTATATCAGATATATAACTACTTGTGAATACTAATAGAATCACTTGCTGAAGCAGCTATCCCTGGAGCAAATGATCAAGAACAAGACAAATAATCCTAATACTTCACAACCGCTACTGAATTAAATCAAATAGCAATATTCCAAGCCAAGTTCCTGCAAAAATTCTAATGGCACAACCAGGAATGCAGGCATTTGTTATGCTTCCAGACTCAGCCTCGTCATCTTGAATGAACCTTTGCATCCTTCTCCTCCCCTTCTCCAAATAGTCACGGATAGAACAGCTGCATTTTGGAATTAAGAGGAAAATCACATTCTTGGTTTCCAGCTTTGTCACCTTCTTCTTTCTCACACTCCCTAAAGAATATTTATTCTCACTACAAATATCGATATCACATCAGTCTCTTCTGTGAGAATAGAATGTCATGTGTGCATTGAGAAATGCAATGGAATAATTCCTTTTGGTACAAGTAGATCCTAAACTTTACTATTAGAACATAATGGCCATTCTGAAAGAAATGCATTTTATTTACATTTTCAGACCTCTCTTCTCAAACATCACAATGGGCTTGTGCAAAATAAATTAATTTTTTTTTTTACATAATTTTGAAAATTAGACGTTAGGGCTGTAATGACTGCCTCTATTTCTAGTCTTCATTGTTTCAGTGATAGCTATGAAAATAAAAATTATTAAGTAATACAGTAGTAATATCCTGAGCTAGGAAAGAGCCTCGAACTCCAGCTCAGCTCAGAAAAGCTTTCATTTTTATCAAAATATCTTATTAATGCTGCAGTCAAAAGTCTGACTGAAACATCACTACAGCAGGTAACGTCATCCTTGATCCTTTCAGTTGAAGAAACAAGATGTTCTTGAATTTCAAGACAGCGTGAAATGGAGACTATTCTTGTTCACATTGCAAGGCTTTATTCAGAATAACAGAAAAATCCCAAACCAACTTATTCTCAATTTACTTACTAAGTGACACTCACACAGCATTTTTGTTCTAGAAGAGGAATGTTCAAGGAAGCAGAAAACGAAGTTTAGTACTTCCACAGAAATTTGCATCCATTCACATAGTTAATGATAATTTATGAAGGGGGAGAAAAAAAACATTTATTTCATTACAACATGGCTATGTTTTAGTCTCCCTGAGCAGTCGGTCCAAACATGGCCATGCCTAAAGAGCCCTATATTTCTCATTACAATGATATATTGGAAAAACTAAAACTAGTCAGATGGACAAGTCACCAACATGACACTCAAAATCAAAGCCTCCAGGACTGCTGGATGTTGTTAGCATTCAGAAAAAGAGAGCTAATAAATGTAAACCTTCTGCTTTAATCAACATTATTTTCACTTGTGAAGTCTAAGCATTTACCAATAAGCTAAGCTTTTCCATAATTAGTAAGAGATATGGTAGAAAAAACTGTAGATGAAAAATCTTTCTATTGTGTTTTCAATTGTACGCCATTTTTGATACATATTTTATAAAATGAGACGAAAGGTATTATGCAAAAATAACTGAAGAATACGTACTGAAAATGAGATAAACAAGTAAAACTGCTTGCTGTTCTTAGAAAACTGAATAGAGAAAAAGTAAAATAGAAGTGACCGGTTTTGTTGTGTTTTGTTTTTTGTAGGTTTTTTTTTTTTTTTTTTAAACTGGTGGGCACTCAAGTCATCAGCCTCTGAAGGATGAAAACTCAAATTTACAGTTCTAAGAATCTGCAGCTTTTTCAATTGTGTTCTAGTAGCTTAAGCCACTAAACCAGTTCCTTATGTGCAGAACAATAATGGTCTGATCTTGCCGAAGTTAAATAAGAGTTTGTCCAACTTTCAGTGGGGCAGAAATACACTGTAAGGTACATTTTGTACAATCACGTAATACCAAGATAAACTCTACTTAGATTTTAGCTATTCTTCTAAGGAACTACATATAAACAGAAAACATTTTGCCAAACACATGCCGAGATTACTTTCCTTATTAAAAGTATTCTAAATTGCAGTAATATTATACTAACAGACTTATGTGGAAAAAAAACAAACAGCACTATCTACCATTGCTAAAAATGAGCTGCTGTTTTTTAATCTGTTCTACATTATCTTAATCTAAAAATATAGGAGTATCTCAGGATAGAATTTTCTCATACAAATACATGAATAAGTTGGGAAATCTCACCCATACACCCTCCCAGTCACAAGTTTCATTCATTCTCAGACTAAGCAAAAGGAGCAGGTTACAACGACACAGCTAACAATTCATTTTACTCAATTTAATGATAATTACTCTGCAATCATCACTTATTTACAAACATGTAAATGCTTGTTTTAGTTACAGAATTAATCACAAAACACATAAGGTATTAAATATTGTAATTAAGTATAGATTTATTAATGACACATAACACTTGTAACTAATTAATGCACACAGTTAATCATTAAGAATCTTGCTAAGTGCTTATTAGGGTGTCTCTATCTACGGACAGCTGATTTTTTCCTTTGTCATCTGCCTGATAACTTTACATTTCAAGAAAGCAAGGAACAGAGAGGAAGTAAGACCCTTGAGTAAATTATCTTCTATCGTAAGTATTCAGCTTTCCTTGTTCCACAGCTTCACAATTAGAAAACAACCCAACAGCTCCTGTCCTGGAATGCTCACCATCTAATAATTTAAAGCCTCAAAAGCAGGAAGTTCTGCCAGACCCAGATAACTTGTACTTTGTTTTAGAATATACTTTTTTTCTCTAAGAAGTATTTGCATACTAAAACATTTCTCAATGAGCGAGCCTTTTATTAAGGAAATTTCCCCTACACAGCAAAAGTGAACAACCTCAAGAAAATCAAACTTTGAAACTCATCTACACTCGACATGTATAGAATTTAGGGTGGTTGTGCATCCTGTGCAGACAGGCTGCTGTTTCTTATTGATAGAGATCTATTACTTATCCACATTGAGGTGATGTTCAAAGTCTCTGATGTAGATCACAATAATATAGTACAGGTGAACTACAAAGACTGACTCAATTCCTATTCTAAACCACTAACTTGAGAAAAAAGTTCAAGCAAGTAAGCTACAAAGTACAAGCAAAGTAAGATCATCACAAACATCCCATGCATTAAGTGCTATTTTTATACCCTCCCAAAATTCACTATTCCTTTTTAACTTCTTCCTCAGACGCAGTAAGTACCTGTTAAAAATTATGCCTCTTTCTTCCTTTCACATTTTAGATACACATGCAAGAAATGGTGGGGAAAAAAAAAAAAAGAAACATATTGCACAAAATCAGAAAAACCCTTCAACAGTTGCCCATGGACAGCTGCGTAATTCTCCCAGAGACCTTAGTGGCTTCAGCTACCTCCCTCTGTTCAAGCAGGAATGATAGCCAGTGTCACATCTGCTATGCTCTGGGTTTGAAACTACATAGTTAGCCAGCAATCGTTCCATGGCTTCTGAATGCGCATATGCATACACATATATATAGCCCAAAGAGCACTCTTCTGCCTTGCCCTTGTAGGAGATGGTAGTAGGCTCAGGGCATGCTGTCCTCCTTATGTATTTTATAAAAAGGTTTCTAAGTCTCAGCTTCATCACTATGAATATTTTCAACATGATTCGTATTTCAAGCTTAAAACATAACCTCTTTATTGCTAACTCCTTCATCTTTACTCCTCTCCTGACTTGTGATCTCTGTCTGTAAGAACCCTCTTTCTGCCTTTATTAAACAATTGGCCAACATTAATAAAACAGCACAAATATCTGCAAGCAGAAATAAAGTTCAGTGATTGGGAACAGGAAAGTACCCCAAATAATTGGATACATACATGAACATTTTCACAGTCTCTGAAAACTGCACACACGATAGGAGTTTGTTTAAATAAGTGAATTATAACATATGAAATTAGCAAGTGCCATATAAGCTGATTTCACTAGTTAGAGGAGCCCTCATTAGTATTTAAAAAAATGATACGGAACTGATGGATCACATATACCTTTCAACAACTGTGGCAAAACCCACAACTCTAATCTACTAAGGTGATTTTTTTCTCATGTAGGAAATGAGTACTTCTATAACGATTCTAAATGTTTCAGACACACTAGAGAGATGCTGTATCAGAAAAGTAAATGAGAAAATGAGAAATAGCTGTTTAGCCAGGTAGGCTTTGTTTTTAGTTCCTAATGTGGTGTGTACACAGTATTTTTAATACTTCATTGTGAAGGGGCCTTGTACTAGTGAACATGCTGGAGTAAATCTTAGTGATATTAATGTGTAATATATATGACAGTAGCTACATGATAGATGTCCAGAGCACGTGAGATCAAAACACTGAATCACTCATGAGCACGTGCATGCCATTATCTTAAGAGAAACAGTATGGTCCTTTTCCACTTCTAAAGAAATGATTCGAATTGCAAACCACCAATGTAAAATTTTACTTGAAAATAATCAGGCTGCTTTCTCACTGCAAGAGAAACTAGCAGTATGACTATCTACCAAGAATTACTTTCTAGGATCTTTTAAAAACAAAACAAAAGGCATGAAGGCTAACAGATGGCTGCAATGATTGTGTTCAAATTGTCCAGAGAAGTCTGCCTTGACCTGAGACCCTGGAGAAATAAACAAATACGTGCTCATCTCCCCCTTAGAAAACAGGACATGAATGGGTTGTGAACAGTGTTCTGAACCCACTAGTGCACAAGCACTGTGTACAATAATAATAGCACTGTAGACATAGACAGCTAAGAGTTTCTAACACAAACCAGCGAAGCATTAAAGACAAAAAATAGAAGTTATTTTTAAAGGAAGAAATGTATGCTTGAGCAACTAGGACACTGATTGCTGTCTTGCTGTCTGCAATATTGTCGTCCGCCCATAAGATAGCATCAAATAGATAACAGACACTCATCCAGTCTCTTTGTCATGCCCACATGATTTGGAATCCCTGAATTGAGACAGAACAATAAATGAAAAAGAATTACATGATTAACGGTCAAAGATACTAGGACTGACAAAAATGGCAATCCCATCAAGTAACAACAGCTTCACACATACAGAAAATTCTACCATAGAAACAAACTTGAAAACACATCTCACTTTCTGGGGGGATGCTTTCTCACTTTGAGTTATTACAGTATCTTCCTCTCCAACCAACATGGGTAGATGCTCAATTGCTGTTTTTAACTTGTATTCTTGCAGTTCATAATTATTTTTTAATGCCTTCAGGGTACCCCCAAATAGTTTTCATTCAGTAACAACTGCGGTCCAATGAAGGAAAGATGTTAGTAATGATACAGAAAAAGGAAGGTTGATTTCTTTTTCTTTTGCAAAACCCACTCTAAGCTGAGTAATATGTTGCAGTTAGAATGAAACATCTGAAGTTCATTTCAGATTCCAGCTTTCTTGTGCTAAAGATTTTTCCAATCATCTTTTTTGGCAAGAGCTGATGGGCAATATATATTTTTTGAATTAGTGCTACTAATTGTACTTACTCTGCAAAAATAGATATTCCACTCTTATTGAAGCTCTGCTGGATGAAACAATGAGGCTCATAAAAGGGGCAGTTTGCAGTTCTTCATTTGTTCTTATGTAAGCTATTGGTATGTGTTTTCCCACAGCAGCTGAGCATCAGGTGTCTGTATCTGTATTGTTCTGCCAGAACTTGTCCTTTCCATGGCTCTTATAAAGAACTTACAACTTTTACCAGAATCAAAGGTAAAAATGGCAAATCAATTATTTTTTTTTCTTTTTGCAGCTATACTAATCTATACTAATCACCAAGCAGCCATTTTCACGGAAGTCATTCCCTGTGTCTTTATACAGATACAAGATTTTGGTATTATGCCATCATAATACCAAAGAATGTTATGCTATGATAATATCAGAATCTTAAATTTGTAAAAAGATGAGCTCTAATTTGATCATTACATCTTCTATAGGAAGCTAGGACTGCTGGTGCCAAGGTGCACCACTTAGCATTTTATTTACACTGAATTTAGCCTGTATTTTATTTCCAACTCATTCAATCTCATGGGGTCCTTCATCCTTGATTAACATAGTTGGTAATGGAAAGACACTTAAAACTTGTCACCACGTTGCTCACCTTCTATTCCAAGATACTAGCGAACGTGTTGAAGAGCACAGTCTTTGCAGTGGTAAACTCCCTTAACTCTGAGAAGTGGATACTTTGTCTTGCTCCTTTCTTTTTGCCAATTATTTTTTCATGCCAGGACCATCCCTCTATGACAACACTTTCTGGTTTCCTTTATGTCTTTTGCTGAAGGTATCCAACAAAAACCTTTTCAAAGTTTAAATTACCTATAGGCAAACCCGCCTTCACTTTGTAATGTGGATCAGGAGAGAACTCCTGAAGCAAGTTTACCTATCGTCCTCATTTACTATGCTTTCCTTTACACTGAAGAACAGTGCAGGGGCAGGTCAAGTATTCCTCTTAGATGAAACTATACACCAAAGAGCGTTCAGTTCATCTAGCCACAAAGTACTATTCCAAATGCTCTGCTTCCCCATACCAAGCATAACATATGGGTGTCTGGTCCACTGTCTGGTTTTGCTTCAAAGATTGTTCCCGTTCTATGCCATTCCTTGCTAATTTAGACATAGCTATATCACTTGAAGAATGTTTACTCACATGTTTGTTGAGCCTTTCAAACTCAACAAGTTCTGAAAGGACTGTCCTTTGCAGAAGCCATACAGACTTCTCCCACGTGCACTGTATTTAGCCATACAGTCATTAACTCTATATTATTATAGTCTCTACTAAATTTGCCTTGTAAAATCCTCAAGCTTATGTGCCTCTAATTCCATGGAAACCACAGAGATTGCTTAAACAACAAGATTATCTCTACTAATCTAAAAATGAAATAAAATAAATGTTTAAATACTTGCTGGGGAAAATATTAATTTAGAGATTCCTTTGCGTATGACTAGAACCCTCTGACAATTTTTTAAAACTTATTTATTTTAAAGAAAAACATATGCCTCACCTCAAGGAAAAGAAATGATAAACATGTTTTTGTCTTAGATAAAGTAGTAATGGATATAGTTGCCAATCAAACAAATAGAAAGCATTCTTGTACCTTATTTTCCTTTGAGCTTTCTGCTTCTCAAAAGTACTGTTTGTTTTTTTTTTTTTAATTAACTACACTTATGACTAAATAAATACAAACATGCACTACAGATGGGAACAGTCACATCAGCTTCTTCCATATCAGCATTCAAGAAGGGAACAATTTACTTCTGTTCTTCAGCTACGACACTACATACTGAGCGCTTGTGTTTTCTGGCAGAAGGATGAAATACAATTGCATCACCTCTCAGTGCCACAAAGCTGCAGCCTGAAGGCATGTGGTATTTATTAAATGCAGTCAAAACTGCTGAGAAAGTCGGAAGCAAATGTACCTGACCAGAATAACATTTATCAATTATCATTACTTAAGGGAACAAAACCTAATGCCTTATTTAACAACAGTTCTGAAAAATCAGTTCAGTTGTTGATAGGCAGTCTTTTTCTTTCAATATTCTCTTACTCATAAAGATGAAGTATTTGTTGCTTCTAAAATGTTCCTAATGGTTCCATGCCGTTCATGATCATCCCCAGTTAAGGAGTCTGGTTAAGCCTGGTTTGGAGAAAGAGCTGACTGCATACAGGAGCCACACAGCTGTGCTAGTTTCTTGCTGCAATGTAAGCATCTACCTGCTTCCCTGTGTCTAACTAAATGAGATCTTCTGTGCCCAGCAACTGTTATCACAGGCCTTTTACTTCTCTTAAGTTCATGGTGGAGGCTCTCGTGGTCTGATTTTACATATGTTTTGTGTTAGCCACATTTGCAATTACCCAGGTTATCCCTACCTCCTCCTTACATTACTATAATTGAGAGTTGACTAATTGAAACCATAGGTGCAGTTTGAGAGCAACACATTTTTGCTGTAATGATACTCAATTCCTGCTTACTTCTTTCCAGGAAACCATAGAAAAT
Organism: Bambusicola thoracicus; assembly: GCA_002909625.1. Taxonomy (NCBI): domain Eukaryota; kingdom Metazoa; phylum Chordata; class Aves; order Galliformes; family Phasianidae; genus Bambusicola; species Bambusicola thoracicus. The sequence goes on along the minus strand of PPHD01004736.1, from coordinate 18,253 downwards.
TCATATCCAATGCTCTTCAGAAGAAAGCTTTTAAATATTGATCATATGCCACAAATCAGAGGTAGACTCAACAGCCTGATGAAGAATCATCATTTTCATCCCCTCCCTTCACCTCCATGTTCCCCAAAATATCAAAAGACAAACTTAGCAAATGGACTCGAGACATGGTACAGCCTCGGGAAGGCATAATACAGGAGATACATTGGAGAAGGGACATTTACTTTCGTACCTCACCTAAATTTTCACTATCCCAGGGGATGAATGAGAATACTTGAACATATGCCAGAGCGCTACTAATTGCTGCTCTAACACATGGTTCTTATACCTTCTTTCAACAGCTGTTCTACAGCACAGAAAATTGAGTTGAAAGTGCTCTGTCCTTCCAGGCCCAGATGCTCCCATCCCCTCCCCCCAAGCAGACTTACAGGCTGTGCTTGGGAAAAGCCATGGGGGAACCTGGCTCAAGGGACTTGTTACACTACCTTTGAAGCTGAACAGCTACTGCAGAATGTCCCACCACAAACCTGCCATAGCATGCACTGTATAAATAAAGGCAATTCATGTTACATAAGTAATTCTATTTTTTTATCCCATTCTGCCAAACAAAAAGTAATAGGCACATTTCTCTAAAATCTTTCAAACTTACTATTTCTGTGTGCATACCACTTTTTACATGGTTACTACAACACCACCTGCCCACACTTAAGTATAAAGATTTCTATTGAAAACAAGCAGCACATTAATGCATTGGGCGTTCAAAAATAGTAACATACAAGTGTAAGGTGTTCAACAGAAGTGGGGTCAATAAATATGACTCGCACATATCCTTTTTTTTCAGAGAATCATAGAATCACTCAGGTTGGAAAAGACCTTAAAGATCATCAAGTCCAACCACGACCTAACCATACTACCCTTTCATGCTCATTAAAAATATAAGAGTGACGTAGAAAGAGTTGGGCTGTGATTACTTGAAAATTTTACCATCAACAGTGTTAGGGCAACTAATTTCTGACCTTTACCTTCCACAGTTGTCCATTCACATATCTTTTAACCACCACTTTTTTTTTTTTTTTTTTTTTTTTTAATGGTAAAACTGTCTGTAGGGTCGCTAGGAGACTGTGTAAAAATAAAGGTTTTTTCCCTTCCTTGCACCCAGCTCAGGTCCCTGCTTCAGCTCAGTGCAGAGCCCAGCTGGACACGTGTGTAGAGCAAGTGAACACACAGGGTGAGGACAGGGAGGAGAGATGGTCCTGTACACCAGCCTCAGAAGAAGCAAACAACCACACATGCATCTTAGACTGAAATGGCTCTGCTGTCCCTCTTCCCACCACGCTCCATGGCACTCCTGCTCTCACACAGCCCGTGGCCCTGCAGGCCCAAGGACAAGGCCAGCCACCATGGCAGCACCCAGCCCCTCGCACCAGGGTGGGCCTTGCCTGCACTGGAAATGACTTCAACTCAGAATAATGTTTCGCCACTACGCTGGTTTCTCACCAGGGATTCTTCTGATCAGGAAGTCATGTGAAGTAACAATCGCTAAGCATACACAGTGGATGAAGCTTATCCTTACCTCTGAAGTGTCAGCAAACAAACAGGGAGACGAACGTGTTTTGGGGAGCTGACAATTAAACACAGACACCAGAAGTGGAGTGACGAAGGAGCGCACTGTGAGATTCCTTTCAGACTGAGAGATCTGTGTGTGTAGTTTGTACAGGTACACACCTGGGACACAGCCAACGGCTTAAGTTGGCAGTAATTTTTATGAACTAGTTTATCTTCAAAACGTCTCTTTTACAGCATTGGTACCAACAAAATCTCAAATGCTGTAGCAGGGAGTGTTCCTAATAGAAACACTACACTTCTCTACTCAGCTACAGTATCTGAGTGCTACCACATAACTTATTTTGGAGCACCCTTACAAAGAGGCAGATTAGATCAACTGCATTCCCTGGCGCAACTGAAACCATGTAGAAAACAGCAGCTCTAGCCAGACCTCTATAACCGTTGTCTAATTCTGAAAGTAGCAATCTCACATACATGTGAAATAGTTGCTCACTGTATTATTTTCCATCTACCTCTCCCCATTCCCCCAGGTAAGGGTCACTTTCCAGATAAATTAACTCATACTATGTTACAGGAACATCGTTACTTGAGGTCAACATTTTCAGCATGAGCTCTTCGTCTCCATGAAGACAAGAAATATTATAATCCATTAATATCTCTTTCAACAAAAAGGATGAAATCTTCCCCTGGTTAGGTTGATAAACACTTCGGTGTCAAAACTAAGCCTCTTTATCATGATAACCCAGAGTAATGGTCGGCTGCTCTAGGCACTTTATCTACTTTACAGATGAAAAATCAGTTCTACTTTCATGGAATTAGATTAATGCCATAACAGGAAATACTTCTGGGGCTGAACTTGCTTCGTGCCTTCAAAGCTGGCTGTAAATTTAAAATACTTCCTGAACTCAAAAGATAAGACAGGAGAGAAGGAAAAAGAAAAACAGTGGAGTGACCCTCTTTCTGAAGAAAAATATTGCTTCCTGAAAAAAGCTGTCGAAAGCTACTTGCTAAGGGCATTGTGCTCCAGAAAGCCCAGGGCAAGTCTGGTTTATTCGAACATGAGGATTCTGGGTATATATCAGACACTTGCCATAAATCTGTTTCTTCCATAATCCTCTCTGATAAACTTTTCTTTTCTCAGTCATCTTACTTGGCAAAAGCTGAAGTAATAACTTTCTCAGCTTTTAGCAAATACAAAACAGCTTGCTATTTTATGTACAATATTTTTCAAGGATTAGGTTTGCAAACTTTGAAAAATGCTGACCCCGGGCCTTAAAATTGAATTTCAACTCTGAAAATGGACAAGTGGCAAATTCACAAATGCCTTTATATATAAATAGCTTTACAACAAAAGATGCAAGGCATTCTTAAGTGCAATTTCACATTTACAGTAACAGAACCCTTCTTGAAGTACAATACAAAACATTACTGGAAGGACAGACTTTAGGGAATTCTCTGCAAAGTTTGCCAGAATGGGGAAGGCTCTCTGAACTACCTTTCTGCATCAAACTGTATCTTTTTCTTTTTTAAACATGGTAGACACTTAATGCATGGAACGTCATGTCACAAAAAAATCAAAACTGATTATCCTACTAAGTTGTACAAGTACTGAATAATGTTTAAATAACCAGAATCTTCACTCAGAGAACCTGAGGAAGACAATACATGCAGTTTCAATCCATTTGCTTCTGAAGAGTGGCTCTGAGTATGTCAACACTTGTGCCTATTTGGGCCAGATCCTCTTACAGTTTGTGTAATCCTTTCTGCCTTTTATTTAGTATGTTCCTGCTGTTGGAGTAAAGACAGCACTTCTATCTTGCTTCCCTGCTCAGACTTCACCTCTGTAACATTGGTAATGTAAAGACATATGGGTTTAAGTGCTCATTTCTGTGCTTAGGCTCTCTTCACTTGATCATGAAGCGATACTTATTTTGCAACAGTAAATGGGAAAAAAAAAAGGTACTGAACAGCACAAATATAAAACCAGGACAAAGGGATGATCAGCTATCAGCTTGTAAGAGTTCTTGTTCTAACTTCCATGCTAAACATTGTGAAATGCATGATATTTCTGAATGTCAACTTTACATCTAGGTTTCAAAGCCTTGAAGCTGAAGCATGCACACAATTGTTTAACTGTTCGAGGAGACTGAAACAAACCAAACTCTTTTCTTAGCTTAAAGATTTTCAGCTGAAGTTTTCACAAATTATAATGTCGTGTATTATTCTAATAGATCTGATGGAAGACTACATACTGAAGGAACCAGTGCCACAGAACTTATCTGCCATCTGGACAACAATTCCATCTTTGACCTTATGGTACACATGGAGTCCAGGAAATAGAAAAGCTCAAGAAAAAAATTGAAAAGTTTCAAAAGGTATAATCTACCTACGTTAAGATCTCTTCACTATTAATTGTACTTTAAATGCCACTTCTCTTACACATGAAATCCATTCAGAATAGGCAGCTCTCGGGTTGTTTTGTTTTTGTTTTTTCTTTAAAGACTGCAATTGTGCTATACCCTTACACCTTTTGCTGACAAGTCTTCAGGATTAAGTACATTTTCCCAAACAAGTTATAGTATGGCAGAAACATACAGAAACTCAAGACCAAACAAGCTTAGCAACAGTGAAATGCAATATTCTAGACTAGCCTAACAGCATGCTCATCTGTGCCACAATTCTTTGCCTATCTGGAGCCTTCAAAGATTGCATTAAAAAGGAGAAATACACAAGGCACAGAACAGCATCTTAGCAAACTTCTTCAGCAGATACCTTCATCATGCTGTAGGTTCCCAATTATTTCCACAGCTTAAATAAGAAACATGGATATTGAACAAAAGGGGGTACTTTCAAGTAGGCTAAACAGCAGGATGGCAATAAGCTGAAAAAAAGGTATTCATTCATGTGACCAAAGATTAAAAGTAACTACAAAATTTTTTAAAATACTACAGACTTCAGTCTAGCTGGTACCACAGCAAGTACGTAGTTTACTCCAAAAGTAATGCCTCCTATTTATTTCCATGGAAACTACAACAGATAAAAAGAGCACAATAACACTGTTTGATAGCATAAATGCTCAGCTACAAAACACTATTTTTCAACATAGTCACCACCATCAGCTCTGCATTTTTGACAGCAATGAACAAGAGCTTGCATGTCATGCAAGTCATGTAGATTTTCTACCAGGAGGTAAAGAGTCACTGATACACGTAATTCCTTCTCTTGAATATGGTATCAAAACCATGTATTTATGATATTTAAGAACAGGATTACTAACTGTCACAATAAATGTCTATTAAATTAGTTTTCCAACTAGTGAAATAATCACTCTGTTACTATGTTCCACTTTCTCTATACCTGGGCTTGGTGGTTTTTTTTTTTTCCTTCATTTGTTATTAGATTACTTGAATTAGTTTAAAGTGCTTAAAAGTTTTTGTGCTTAAGAGCTTTTGATTTTCTCAGCATTTTATTCGTTAAAAACACCTCCCATTTGTTGTTTTTTTTTTCTTTAATCATTTCTTAATAGCATACTGAATGTTACCTTGAAGCATTATAAGGGTTGAGACTTAATCCATGAAGAATTCACCAAGCTTTAATGTAACTCCTTGAGAGCATCATTTAATAAGTGACTCATAAATGCAGGTCTATGGGTGCACACATTCAGTAACACCAGCAATTCCTTGCTTTACAACATCTTTCCTTTCTTTTATGAGACTGAAGATGCTTACTTTATAATTTCCAACTTAATTATTGGGAGAAGGAACTTTTAACTAGAGGAAGTTAGTGTTAAATTAACAAAGTGTTACATGAGCTATATCTCAACAAGGAACGATGTGGGACTTCAGGATATAGTGAAAATAACAGGAATACTATATAATGGCTTTATGTCTTTCAAATCATTGCAATTCAACGTTTCAGCAGCCCTCTCACAATAAACAGACTTAAACAGTCTATTTTTTTTAATTATTACTCATTTCTATTTTTTTTGAGGGAAGGATTTGCTTTGTGTTTTGCTTAATGAAAGAGATGCGTAACCTGAGACCTTGCATCTAGTTTTACGAATAAACATTAGCTTCGATATTGGGTTGCAGACAAGCAGGGCTCCCATAAGTACACTGCATCAGGTTTCCACTGAATTCTCTACAAAGTTACAAATAGCTTTGCACTGCATCTCAACTTCAACACCGTCTTGCATTCCTAGACATGTGTTGGTTTTTCATTTCTTTCCCCAGCACAGAAATCGATCTTGCTGTAGGCTAAAGACAACATACGAGAACACCGAGATCATACATGCCACACGGATGCACTTGAATGAATAACTATTTGGATCTTCTGTATGAAAAAACATGAACGAAAGATGTGTAAGGCTAAAAGGCACATATCAGGAATCCATTAATATGTTTTTATCAGAGTCAAAAGCATCATTAAGAAAGAATTATGCTGTTTTGTGAAATGGATCCGTCATGCAGAAACTTCAGTGGGAGACTCGAGCCTTATCAATTATCAACATATGACAGAAATTTTAATAAATTAGCATTGCTCCTGTCAGAACGTTGCTATACTTGCATGTGTCTAACACAATGTTGCCTTCTTCCACCTACACTCACTAGAAATACAGCAAACACTTCAGTCTTTTTCATCAAAAAACAACCAAACAAAAAACCTGCCACAGACATAATTGCTCTCCCTAAACTCCAAATTCTCAATTTAATAAAGAGAGGCATTTCAAGAAGAAGCTTTATCTACTTCTTGAATCTTTCACTGGGAAGTTTATTACTTCAGTTATTGTAATATATCAAGCCTAGAGTAAGACAGGATCCATACGCAGAACGTGATCACGACAGGCACCAGCTGTAACGCTCATTCATCTACTGGTGTCTGCATTGGTTACAAAAGAGGTGGAAGACTTCACTTGAGTGAGCTCAAACAATCCTTTTCTGTCCCACATGGATACCACATCAGTATTCACTTTTGTGAGAGACTAGTCTTCCAGAAAATATTTGTTTTAAAAGAAGAGAACTGGAATACTCAATTTGTTTGGTATATTTAAGAATAAAAATTCTTCAGATTTTCCCCTGAGAACATATACTCAGTATTCACGAAAAGGATCTTTGTACTGAGAATAAGGATTCAAAGGAAAAAAAAATTGAGGTATCAATAGCATTTCTGCTGACCATTAGCTATTTTCATGGATAGATTTTTTTTAAAAAAATATTTTATGTTACAGGTCCTATTTTGTCATGCTATCAGTTGTTTTATTCCTTATATCTTTATGCCTTCCAAATCAAGGTTTTTTTTTTTGTTTTGTTTTGTTTTTTTTTTAACCCCTGTAATCACTGGTTTTCAATTAGTAGAAATTTATATAATTCTACCCTGGGTCTTCTATTCCCATTCAAATGTGTAAAGAACGCTTTTCTGTTTTAGTATTGGGCTCAAACTAGGAGAAAACGACACACTCTCTCGTGGTTTACCTACTTGACGAAAACTTATAACTCAGCAGCTATAAAAAAAAAAGCAAAGAAAAAGCAAATATCCAGTTAAGGAAATAATTCTGAATAAATTACAATCATAAATCCTCATCTGAAATACAGTAATCAGTTCTTGGGAGCCAGAGAGGTCACCCTGACTGCAGATGGGCAGTGAAAATCAAGCATGAAGGCTGGGACTGTGCCATTGAGAGTCAGGATGTCACAAAGGTGTGAAAACCAAGTTTTACTGGCAAAACAAAGAACTATGATGTTTAATATACACGTAAAAACAAAGAAGGATAAAGCTACTAACAGAAACCTGAGATCTATGCACACAAGCTATATGTGAGTTTGTCTAAACTGGAAGATAAATAACACAGAAAGAACTCCCCAGGAATCTCAAGAAAGACCACACTGGAGGCTGATCCATATTTTCAGCATGAAGCACATCCCGCAGCATCTTCAGGGAGGTGGGCATGCAGAGTGCTCACATAACGGTAGGGCAGCTACCATGCTATGAACTCTCAGTCCTACTTTCACTCTTCCTCACCATTTCCTAGTTTCTGAAGTCAAACCTGAAGAAGACATACGCACATTAACATATTCCACATATTCCACTTTCAAGGATAGACGTGTTTACTCACAACCTACCTACCTAATGAGATTGACACTGGGAGCTGCTTGACATTCTAAATTCACATCACTGCTTATTCCATGTTGAGCACCTCATCTACACACACCATTTCCAGAGCAAAATCCTATCTATCTTCTAACATAAGAAAACAGACAACACTGTGCCTCACATAACAGGGATCTGTGGGGCATCAACTTCCAGGCAGCAAATTAAAAAAACTCATGAATAAATATATTACTTAAGTATGTAATTCATTACACCAAGATGTCACAAATGCTCGGTATTCTCACAAGTTCAACAAATGATTCTTCACATTTACGTGGAAAAAGATCTTGAACTACAGACGACTGAAAGCTGAAAGAGTTTTTTTTTTTTTCCCTCATTTCCCACTCGCTCTCAAAATAACTGTAAAAGTTGTTCCTATTTTGTCCAATACTGCTTTACTCCTGCTGTGTATTTGTCGTTTCTCTTGTTGAAAAAAATATTTTTTGAGAAAACAACTGGTATCTAAATCCCATGTTTATATGTTTAAATATCTATTCTAATGAGAGTGACACAACAGGCAGAGGTAAAAAGGAGTTTGCTTAATCAACATCATTGATTTAAAGCAAGTAGAGGAGATCAAGTTAATTCTTGGTTTTAGAATAGAAATGAAAATCAATGGCAATATCTTAGTCCAACCCATGCCTGAATGGTTGCATTAAACAGTCTCGGTATAACTTTGGAGAGTACATTAAACTACCAAGATCAATCAGAGTACCAAGTACTCCTAAACAAATCATTGCTAAAAGGAGCTCAACTCCCATTCAGCCAGAAACAACCATCAACATTCCTGCTATGTCACAGCTGGAACACCAAGGCCATCCCTGAAAGTAACCTTACCCAATTGCTTTCAAACCAGTCATAAACATGTCCAAATGCTTGCAATATCACCTGCAATGGTGATAATAAATGTTGTGCATTTCACAGCAAGGTAAGTGGTTTTCTTCATATTTCTTATGTACATAACTTCTTGGAAGAATTCACTTAAATCTGTAGAAATTTCCCTACATCTAAATCCGTTTTGACAGAAAAGCAACAAGAAAGTGTGCTTAATTTTGCATTTGACTTGCTAGTTTCTGAAAACTTGTTTTCTCAAATGAAATTACCTTTTCTGCTGCTTTCTTTAGAATTAGCTTCCTAAAGTCAGATGACAAGCTACCATTTTATTAGGAGAACTTAGTGTAACACTTATATTCAAAATTCAAATAACCCTCATGAATGTGGCAGTTCAATAAAACATTAACAAAACTGTAATTATTAAGTTTACAGTATAGGCAACATTATGCATCAAGTATTAAGATCTTAACTCATAGGGTGGTCTTAGCAGTGCAATCTCTTAAAACAGCCTGTGAGGTATGTAACAAAAATATGAGCAAAATTGGAGAAAAATTACATTTAGATTTACTGCTACATTTGAACCACCAACCATAAGCACTGACATTAGTGCAAGGCAAATGAACCACTGCTAGTCTGGGAGTCTTTCAGCCAACAGTCACCGAACTTCAACCACACACGTCTGGAGAAAATGATTTGTTTGCTTTATTGTGCTTAACCAATGCTATCCTTTCAGGAAAACCACACTGTAAACCAAATGGGGTATCCCACATCCTGACAAAGTATCGTAAGTATGTTGAATAAAAACACAAGGAGTATTAACTGCAGTGCACTAAGCTCCTTTATAAAATGCTCTTTGCCCTCTCTCTCATTTAATTTCCTTCCATACTGAGAAAAAAGTCACACTTCTTATGTACGACAACAGTTGCAGGTCATACTACCACTGCTTTTTAGATGATCGATGAAGTCCATGACTCAGGTTTTGAAGGTGTAACAACCATGTGACAGCAAGCCGCAGAGCCCTGCAGCAGGAGGGGTTCTGAGAGTGATGAGATTATTGTTTTTTTTTAATTTATATGAACCGAGAGTAAGCAGCAGAACTCCTGCGTATGGCACAAGTAAATGAAGCCGTAAAATAAAAAAGTATGGAGATCATTTTCAGGAAGGTGGCTACAGTCTAAGAACATTTTTTAGAAAGGATATCTGTAGACTAAAGCAACAGCCTCTATAGCCAAAAATCTCCTGCTTCCACGCACAGAAACCCAAGATCTTACAGCTAAAATGGTAGCTACTACATTAATATGACAAGTTAAACTTGATAGAAGAACACAATCTGTTTTTTTTTCCTGCCTCATATTGCCAAAAAGCAGAGAGTATTTGGGGTCTGTGGTGTGCAATTATTTGAAACTTTATGCCAAACAAAGTTATACCAAACAAAATAAAAACAGATAAATTCATTTTGTGTCCTTTTATAACGCATTTCAGACAAAGAAAAAGAAAACAAATAATTGATACTAGACATTAGAAGCAAAGCGCTTTCAGAAAATAAACAAATTACGAAGTAAAAAACAGCATACTGAGAAATTTCAGAAAACAATCTTCTCATCAGAGGTTTTTATAATGAGCACACTCTATGGCAATTACAAGGCAAAGTGAGTCATTAATAATAATCCTTAACATCTGGGTAGAACTGGGGAGTTCATAATAATATGTTCTCAAACATTGTGGCTCTTCTGGCAACAACAACTACTGACATGGAAGATGAACACACAATGTTTCAGAGGATTTCTAAAAGCTTTTCATTCCTTTTATCAAGAGTTTAATTTGAGAACTGCTTTTATGCCTGCTCTAAAACTTCTTCATTTGTCATACCAGGCAAATATTAACATCTTCTGATTTGCACAAGGCTTATTTTTGAACCATTATCCATTTCAGGGCAATCATTATTTCTGAGTATTGCTAGGCAAACTTATCAGTGAAGGCAAACAGAACTCCAAAGCAAACACTGCTCTTGTAGAATTTATAGCTAACATGCTTCATGCATTTCATGAAAGCTTCCCTATTTAGCCAGAGCTCTTCAACTTGAAGGGACTATAAACAGATTGTAGATTTAGCCCCAAATCTTTAGATGGCTGCACTGAAGATTTTGCTTAATTCATAGCACAATTTTTAGTTTACTGATGTCATATTAAGTATTCTATCTTACTTCAATTAAAATAACTAAGGCATACATAAAGTGTACCTACAGTGTAACTGAATTTTCCTTTTACTTAGCTGTGGGCTACTGTTGCCCTTCTAGTATAGATGAGTCAGTCTGCAGCTCTGACATTTTTGTCAGCAGTTCTATCAACCAGTCAAGGTTCTTATTATCTCAATCTCTTTTCTTGTACTAAAACCAGAAATGTATTTTCACTGGACAATTTCAACTGGCAAAAACAAGAACATGCATGCTATATATTCAAATACATGCATGCATATTCAATGCTATTAAGAACTTGTTTTTTCTCACTTAAGAGTCTTTCAGCTACCAGTGGAAGCACTACCTGTGAGTAGGAAAAAAAACTATTTATTTTTTTTTTACAACTAAAACCTACCATTAAAAGTGTAACAACTGAAAATTCAGCTGATTTGTGACAACAGGACAATACAGTTTTCTAAAACTGATTCAATGTAAAGTAGTATTAGTTTACTATAAAATGTGTCTACTTCGTGTTATAACATATACAGTACTAATAAAAATAGAAAACAAGATTATGGCTGAAATTAGATTTTTAGAACAAACCATTACTGGTTATAGCAATACTGCTCAAGTACTACTAGTATTGAGGAGTAGATGACATATTGAAGCCCAACTGATACATCAGTTGCATATGTACGAAGGTATCTATGTTATGACGAGTAAGCAAGAGCAAAATCCAAGGTTTCCTTGTCTCTAATCTAAACTGGCTAAAAAGAGGAGAATGGGAGGAAGTGTGACATTGTCCTTCCTTCCAAACAACACATCACTCAGCACCAAAATATCCCATACTCTGTCAAATGCCATGAATTATCCTCCCAAAGGGGGAAACAAGAAGAGGCAAGGACGACTTTAACTCCAGGTTAAATAAATATTGACTGTGATTCAATTATAACTTTTTAATTATTATAACCATTCATGACCTTCAGATTAGAAAAATGGAATTCCATGTCCCAGGTGGCAAACTAGGTGTTGCCTTCTATATACTCAAGTCTAAATCCACCTGTGAATTTTCCTCTTATGTAATACACTGTACTGTCAGGATTAAAAGTTTTGCTGTCAAGGCAGATATTAACTGTGCTGTCTTTCTAGTTGATAAAACACACTTAAGACATTCATTAACAAAACTGTTTTCAAATAGAAAATCAGTAGCTTGAACACTGTGAAATTCACTGAAGAACAGTGAATGTTCTGCCATGGTTCACACGTGTTTGAGCAGTACTTTACTGTATTTGTACTTACATTATCACAATTTGTCTGGAAATACGTAATCAAAGTATGCGTATTCTTTTTATGTAAAACAGCTATAGACAATGTAACAACATGCCCCAAAGCATTTTTTCCTAACATACATTGCAAAATCTACACTTTCCTTTTTCATCTCTAACATTTTTGTCACAAGGTACGAATCTTTTAAACTTAAAAGCTGCAACAGTAAATTACCAGCTCCAAAACTCTCACAGTTGAGTATCTCATCCCAAAGGCAGCCATAAGATGGTTAGGTAAAAGTAAAGCAGTAGAAGCAAATACAATACTCTTTCAGCTGCCAACAATTTTTCCACCTAGAGCAATCATGCCCAACCTGAAGGCCACATTTGGTCCCAAGCAGCTTGTAATGAGGCCCCACAAGGTCATAAACATCTAACATTATTTTAACACGATTTTTAGTGGTATTTTTCATGAGCCAATTGCTCGTAGCTCAGGCACAGACTGCATAGGCAACAATGGAACACTGTGGAGGAGAGGGTGTAGTGCGGTGCTAACTTCACCTCTCGGGCCCATCACACACACCCAGTCAAACTACAACCTGCGCGTATCGCACATCACATGCACTTGCAGCACTTGATGAGTAAATCACAGTCATTACTGATAATATTTCAACTTACCTACACATATGTGTGCCTGTGAAGACAAGGTTTTTCGTTATTAAGCAGACACACAAGTTCTGTTATTTAATTACTAAACTCAAGCATTTGCTATTTTGTAAAATAATTTAATAAGTTAACAAATTAACTTCAGAAGAAACATCCAGAATACTAACCCAGTGCTGACAAATTTTGTAATTTTCAACATTTCAAAAAGCTTATAAAAACCTAGAATAATCTGCAATACGTTTCTATTCAGTTTTGTAATACATATTTGATTATGGCGTTTTCTGCAAACTGTCAACAAAGCCATGAATTTCAAAGTCCAAGGGATTGAATCATTGCCAACTCCAGGAGATCCTTAAAAATATGGATGCTGATTACTTTTCTAAATAAGGTGACTAAGTTGGGGCAAAATGCTATAAAGATCTCATGATTTGTGAAATGACCTCAAGTTATTTATGGAATTAAAAAGCAAATCTGTGGCAGAACTTGAAAATGAAAAATGGCTGACAGATTTAGAATTTCTGGTGGATTTGAGCAGCCATTTAAATAAGCTAACTCTGAGTCTTTAAGGTGAAAATCAATTTATCTGTGCGATGTTTAAAACCATAATAGTGTTCAAAATGAAACTTAAACTATGGCAAGCTCAAGTTATGGCAAAGAATTTTATGCATTTTGATATGAACAATTAAAAATATGCAGCCTCACTTATTTTTTATAAGGGAATTTGAGATTAGGTTTCAAGGATGCTGAAAAATTCCTTTTTTTTTTTTTGTATATTTGTGACTCCATTTGCAGTTGACATAAATACATTACCTGCTAATTTCCAAACTGAAAATATAAAGTTATAATCAGACGTACAACTCAAAGAAAAAAATTGTTCATGCCTCTTTACTAGATTTTTATAAGATCTGTCTTAACAGGGGAAAAAAATCTGTCACTTCACAGTCACACCTTATTCGTGTCATCGCTTTTTGGAAGCGCATACATTTGTAAACAACTGTTTTAAAGGACGAAGTGAAGAAGAGTAAAATTAGATCAAAACATCTCTGATGAGCACCTTGAGAACTCACAAAGAATTGCAACCCCTTCCATTGAACTACACAATGATGGTGACTTCTACAAGAACAAAGTCAAACATTCCATGTCTATGTTTTTGTTGCCCTCTAATTTTTTTTTAAATATTTTAATTATAAACATTTATTGAAAAAGTTTTGTTACATATATACAATATGACATATTTTGTATGCAGCCCAAGTTGATTCCTTTTCACTCAATGTGGCCCAGGCAAGCTAAAAGGTTAGACACCAGTGTCCTAGAACATTTCCTACAGAGACCTGCAGTTGCAGAAACAATCAAGTACTCTTCTCATGCTCTCTTCTGTTGGGCCAGTGCTGAAAGATTACTAGTAATACAAAAATTAGCAGACATGATCAGATATTAATTGACAAACCAGCCTCCAGAGTTATACCAGTCTCATGTTCCTTAGTTGCATTATTTCTATGTACCATTTCTAAAGTGTACCATTATCTTCTAAACTAGGATAGCATTTCATCAGCACAGCAGCTAGTAATCACTTACAGCAAAAACAAAATTGAAATTAACTCTTCTTAGAAATGAGATCAGTTCAGCCTAACACTCTGGTAAACAGACATCTCCAAAGACAACAGCGTGCCTGTAATTCTACATTCTACAAAACAGGAAATCGGGTTATGGAGCATGACTGAAGCTGAATACAGTAAAACTAGAGAATATAGTATACATTTGACAATGTGCCTCCAATTACAGGTTGCTTTTTTTATTTTTTCCTTTAATGCCCTTTTCTGATACTTATCCAAGTTATAACATTGAATGTTTTCTGTCTGTGTCACCACTCCACGGCACTTGGTAACAACTCTGCAGTCATCCTGATTATTATATGGATGCTTTTGCACCAATTTCAATTCTATTGACAGGTTTATGATCATACTGATAAAACTAAATTTATTAAATTCATAGAAGGCTTTGGGTCTTTGTAACAGAAAGAGCTCCACACTTTCAAAATAATTAGAAACTGATGTTTCTATTTAACATATTTACCATCTGAACATTCAAGCAGTAGATTCTGCTGCAATACAAATCTCAGAGTGCTCTGTATAGAAGGCCACTCTAAAATCTTAGACATTTTCTGTTAGTCTTCCATGAACTACATTTTACACTCCTGCTGTTACCAAGCAATGCATTAAAGGCAGGTCACATGATTTCCCTCATCACGTCAACAAATGATGGCTCAATTAGGCAGATAAGAATCTACAGCCCTCAGCAGAAACTCTCTTCAGCCCATTCTCAGCAGTATAAAGAAGCACTTAGAGACCGCACTGGGTCTGGGGAATGAATGCTTGCTCTCCTTTATATGCACTCATTGAAAATTTCCCTTTTTTTTTTCTTCAAAGCAAAATGAATCCTTCATATAATCATACATTTTTTTCCTATACTCAGCTACAGTTAAAATTCAATTGATGAATAAAATCAATACTGTTAAGTCTAAATTGTCTCTTGGAAATAAAATATCTTACTAAGTAAATGAATAAAACCTCTAACTTTTGGCTCCAGTCCTCAAAGGACAAGGGAATTGATATTTAAGGATGAAATTCAGTCTTACCTTAACATTCTGTAATCAAGTGCTTTAAGAGCTACATATACAAAAGACTGCCAATGACAGTAAAGCAAGGCTATGAATGTCAATATTCTGGGTGCGCTCAATGGATAACAATATTACTTCTGCATCCCTCCAATTACTCACATCATCTTCCATGACCATTATCTACACGCTATTGTTTTGCTGAATTTCTTAATTTTAACCCTACTGTAAATCAAAATCTATTAAAAAATATTGTGATGTTTCACTTCAGGTCATGGAGAAAGAGCAAGAGACAAAAAAACCGAACAGTACATCCCCCTTCTTCCTCACATTTCCTCTATTTGTCTCTTTATGATTTTATGACTTTTTATAATGCTTAGCCTCTACTTTTCGCAAAACACCTCACTGTTGTTCAGCACCAATTATACTCCATATGGTCCCAAAAAGACATGTTCAGAGGCATATGCTGAGGCAATATTTCATGCTAAATACTGTTATACCACTGTTCTCCACCATTTTCAAATTTGGAGGGAAGTATTGTTATATTGCATCTGGCAATACCACAGTTGGCCAAAAAAACAGATTAGGAAAAAAAGTAGAACTGTACAACAAAGCTTCAGTAACTTTGGTGTGAGAACAGATAATAAGGAAGATCTACAGATCTTCAAGGTCTGTAGAAAAACTTGTGATTTACAAAGGACTTAGCACAAGATTGAAGGTATATTTATCTTTATGGTAAATATTATGGACTAGTATTTATTAAATGATTATGCCAGAATATTTGCACTATTCAAAAACAATGAACAAAATTTTGTCCCTAACCAACGTAGCCTATGCAACATACACTATGGTACTAGCACAGCTAATCTGGGAAAATGAGAGCATTTCCCCTGGTACAGCAGCTGTTATAAAATATCGCTACATCAGGGTGCTTATGCCAGAGATAAGTGTATAACTCCTGGATGCATTCCCACAGCATCTGCATCAGCAAAATCCTTCTTTTGTGGATAAAATCTGAATGCCCTAAGCTTTTGGTTAAGTCAAACCTTAGCAAGGATTATCAGGCCTTATCTGCTACCACGATGGTCTGGGTATGCCTTAGAAGACAACAGTATCTACCTCTATTTGTACAACTGTTTTAGAAAGTTCTTTGGAAACACCACTTTTTATTCTTTTACAGGATTTGGTACCTCCTTAAGTTTATTTAAAGTATGAAAAGGAAAAAAAAGAAAAAAAAAAGTATCTTTATCTTTGTACCAACTTAGCCTGAACCACAGGTGACGCAGTGCACTACTGATTGAGCAGTGCACCAACAACTAAAAGGATTAAAGCCACACCACAAAATCTGATTAGCCTTTTCTTTATGGTTTCATTCTTTTAACATAAACAGTCAAACAAACAAAAAGAAGTCCAACAACTCAAACACCACAAATATCTCGACAAAAGCAGATCTCCCCTGAGAAACTGGACATGTCTTTTTCTTCCTTTGCACAAAAGCCATTCCAGGATTTATCTTAGGACTTGGAGCTTCTTTCAAATGCTGGAATCAGTCAATTCCTTTTTCAAATGAACTTGAAAACAAATGAGACTGACTGGACTCAGCCCTGCTGCCTCTTCAAGAGCAGAGGAACCTACTACGACACTGTAGAAAGCCCAGCCTCAAGGTCAAGCTATTAACTTGCACTTAACATGTATACGAGTATTTTTGGGAAATGCTTTCCTTTCCCTAGTACACAGCTGACATGAATAACATGGTACTTTAAAATTTACTTGATACAAATATTTATCATATGGATAAGCTGTGCTGTAAAAGTAATGCTACTTTTTAAGGTAATTGTTACTTGTAGAATCAAAAAGGGGACTTCAGGTTTCTATCCTGCTTGTGACCCCTGCTATTTTAAAACACCTCTGATCCACAATGCAGATGAAAGCCATTCTGTATGGCTCAGTTTGTGAGCTAAAAAGAAGCAATATATGAATGAAAGTAAGAAAAATACATATGTATAAAATAAGAAGCACGAACGTGATCATTTCAGAGAGCTCATTTCAAAGTGAAGAAAATACATCATGGCTTAAAACTTCAATGTAAATGATAATGAACTACTGAAAATATTGCACATTATAGATAAAATCAACTAGAAATATATTGTCTGTATTTCCCCTTATTTCTAGGATGTATTTTTGTTTTCTTTTATCAAAAATCAATAATCATAACTTCCTGCAGAAAATAAAGGTTTTGTATTTAAACAATGGCACTATTGCTATTACACACGCAAAATACTAAATGAAACCGCAGTTTCAAGTTCAGACCAAGCAGGTGGCTACCTTGAATAGTTTAGATCAGCTGAGCTCTCAAGTTGCACATAGACACAAGAGTTTTCACGCACAAAAAACATTTTCCTCATGTAAAAGAACACAACTGCTGGTTTATATACAGGTGCTGTTTTCCATGCAGCAGCTGATGACACAAAGAACACGCTGTGGTGCTATGCAGCCTATGATGTGTCCATGCGCTCAGGTAACCAGCTCCTTTGGAAGGAAGGCGGAGTCCCAGATTTCAATCAATGGTATACGGAGTGATAATGACCAACTTGCTATAAATTTTCGAAGTCAGCAATCAAAATAAGCAACAGTAGCTTACACTTAAGTCTGTAGAACAATCTTAAGTTGATCATTTTTCTTCAACCTTAGCACAGAAATAATGAAAACAAGAACAATTCAAGACAGCACCAATGCTGCTTCATTCTGGGCTTCTAACTCCTAGATTTGCTGGTGCTTTAGTTTTGAGATTTTGCTCTAACAAAGCTGACATGGTAACGGACAAAATTCTTGTGCTTTCATAAAGATGGCTTCTAATAAAGACTGACATGCAAGAGGACCTCCAGTAAAGATCGCCCCTCAAATTGGCTCACCGCACCCCTTTGAGTCTGAAGGCTTCCCTTTTACATTTACATTTAAATAGCGTGTTAAGCCTGCCCAGACTACATA
>PPHD01004735.1:11381-27900 GCA_002909625.1 Bambusicola thoracicus | reverse complement strand
AAAAGAAAGCAAATAGTCATATTTTTAATAACACTTCAAAGAATGCATTACTGACAGCGAGTGTGAAAAAGCAAATGCAAGAAAACCTGTTAAAGAACTGCTTCACAAATAGCTAGCATCTAATTCTTAGTTCCAACTAATGATGACGACTTTTGGTTTTGATATTTTTGTTCAATATGACTGATCACATGCTCTAAAATATCATTTAACACTCTAATGTGAGGCCTCTACTTTTTTATATAGAAACCCATTTATTGCAGTACTACCCTCATTTGGCAAAACAAATCATGAATGATCATTGTTCTAATTCTAAAGCTCAAATCTAAGTCAGAACAATAGTTGGAAGAATGCATATGATACCTAAGGATACGCAAAAAAAAAATGGCATGCATTGACATTCATCAACACTTTTGAAGATTAATCAGTGGATGTGAGCACAATGGGGCAGTAGGTGGTGTATTTCAGCAGTGATGACTGCAACATGAAGTACAAGCCATGTTCTGTACAGCATGAAGTTTTTTTTATGAAAGTGGCATGAAGGTTCTTGTCCATGGTTGGCAAAATTGCACTGCTAATGGTGGTGACTATATGCAGATGAAGAGTGTTTTGTAGTTGAGAATTTGCTCTATTAAATAGTGTTCTTGAGCTCTTTTTATCTGTTACAGTTTTCACAGAAATAAAGAGGAGGCATTAGTTATGGAACAATCTACTTGCACAGAAAGAACAACAGTTTTAAATCCAGGGGTATAGAGAAGATTGCTTTAAAAACTATAGTTTTTAAACTATAAAAGTATATATATTAAAGTATAGCATCTCTTTCCTCATTTTAATATTATGATAGTAAAAAGTGCGATAAGCACTCTGTCACTTGAGAAGAATAATAAAGCAGCAGATGCACTCCAGTACACTGTTATTTGTCTCATTATGATTTATAACTCTTGGATTCTGCAGGGAAAGGAAGGAAGACCTGCCTCCAGCGGCAAGTGAAATTGGAAAGGTAAAGGTATCCACTCAAGGTGGAAGCCATATAAACACTATTTAGATTTCTTTGTTGTGTGTACTAGGCCACAATCAGCAGCACAAGGCCATAAATTAAACCCATGATTCTAGCATGTATCAGAGGAAATTAAATTAGAAAGAAGAAAGCCTGAAAATACTAGGAATGCAACTTGTTTGTCAGTTCTTCTGTTTCTAACTGGGGGGAAGCACTTTGAAAATTTCCGATATATTACCCAAGGTTGTAAAATCCATGTCTTCCAGATTTTCCAAAATATTCTCTATTGAAGCAATAAATCTTTTGAAGGTTGAAGAATCCATCATTTCTGGTGGGAAATAAATAAATAAATAAATAAAGTTTTATATACAATGCAGAAAATAAAAACTGAAGAAAATGAATCTGAAAATTACCTTCAGGTGTTAGTTTAGGCTCATAAGCTCTCCTCTTCTTTTGTTTTTCTTTTTTCTTCATTTTTCTTGCCACTAGTTAAGAGAGCAAAGAATGAAGCTAACAGTTTGTCAAAATGTAACAAAGCATTATTTACATTTCTTATGCTTGTATTAAACACTGCATGTAAAAATGTTTATTTCACTATGTTCAACTTGTCCTTTAAAAATGCACTAGTATTATGAAAGAAAACAGATTTTTACAATGATGAGTTACCCTCACTGAGGCTAGGAGGAGGAGAATAATCATCCATATCAGAGTCATCGGGACTGCGATTGCGGTAACGGCCACTACCAGAAGTCCTTCTTCCTTCATGATAATGACCACTTCTTCTGTGGTCACCAGAACTTCTTCTGTCATGCTCTTCGTACTCCCAAGCTTCATCTCTATCCTTTTTATGTCTTTTTCGAGAAGCTAGAAATGAAATGCATTTTCATTCTAAGTATAAAACCTCTAGTTTTAATATCTAAAGATTACAGGTTTACAAATAAAACATTACCATATAACTGTTTCATAAACCAAGTGAACACTCTAAACCATTATATAAAATTCTGTTATGGCACTAACCTAACAGCTTATTTTGAATTACATGACAAACATGCCTGAAATCATCAAAGACACCAGCAAATACTTAAAAGTATGAATTTAAAGGACACTTGCCCTTTTAAACAAAGGTGAATGGAACAAAATAATTTTCATTCTCTCATTTCTTATGAAAAAATTCAGATATTTTCTTCAGCTACATAACTGTGGCTATTATCAAGCGCAACTCAGAGTTCACTTTGCCCATCTAATAGAAGAAATTCCAATTAGACTTATAATATAGCTGCTTAAATACAGTCTATTTTGACAAGAAATCAAAAAACTTGTCTTGATATATACTGCACATAATTCATTGGAAAGGAGAAACAGTTCTGGACTAAACAGTCAGTATTTATCACTGATGGCTTTTATAACCACTTTCCAGTCAAGACCAAAAAGCACAGCAGAACTAAATATTGAAAAAATCAGGATGAGTATTTTCATCAGAAACAAAGATTTGGTGAAAATAAGATATTCAGGGAAAGGGATCTCTGTTATTTTTGAAGGCAATCCTGTACATCTTTAAGGAGAAAAGGTGGTAAGATGTAGCAGAAAGAGCATGTTTCGTAGTTTCATCCATGAAACTTTCCATTATCTAACGTAATAGGATGACTATGCTAACAAAAAGATGTCTAATACAGGCTGTGCTGTGAAGATCAAAATGGTTCCAAAACATTACACTCAAGACTAGCAGATTCTACTGTCCTTGTGAAACAGTAGCAAACAACCCTTACATTTGTATGTGTTTCCGCCAGACTCTCCTGACATTTAAAAAGGTATGACTGCATATTAAATTGCTTTTGAGAAGAATGCCTCCTAGCAGAAGGACAAAAAATGCCTCCAAAAGAACTAACAAATTATTTCCACAATTCCAGTTTCGTGATAAACATAGGAAAGAAGATATCGTCCATATCAAGATATAGCCAATCAGCAGCCCAGTTGCAGGCAGTATGAATAAAGAACTATTGAATCCGAGGTGATACCACACTGCACCCTGGAGGGCTTCCATGTCTGAAAACATAGTACGAAATTTCTGCCAACAGGTGGTCTGATACTTTAATAACTTTGATCGGGCTTCGAGCTGTACTACCTCTGGATCAGAATTGCTTCTGGGGGCAGTCATGTTCACGATGCCTGAGCTATTAACAGTTTATGTTCTAAATGGCTGAGAGTTAACTGCAACTGAAGAAATGGAAGGCTATCTGTGCTACCTGAACTGAATGTGCTGGATAAAGAAATAAACATCTTACAGAAAAGGATTTTATACATTTGATTCTGGTTTGTTTTCCTCGTGAGACAGTATTTTGCATAAGTGGACTCTGTCTCCAGAATTTACAGATCACCAGCAACAATTTAAATTGTCAAATTCTGACTCCAGCTACACCTCCATGAAAAAAAATATTAATTTTCAATACCACATTTCAGCAGAAATTTAAATTGACCATTTTATCAGTGCTGCATGGCAAAATAGAATGCATTACAGTTGTGTTGGTTCTGCAAGACAAATAAGATGAGTACAGGAACAGCTACTCATAATCAGTACTGTGGAAATTTTGCTTTGAAGTAGATAAAATTTACTAAAAATCTAAGTTTAATAACACTTTAAAAATAATATTTTTTTAGACATAAATAAGGAATACCCATACTGTAAGTATCCAATTTCTATCTGAATTCTGCAAAACACTTATACAGTAACATATTAATCCTACGTAGAATAAGAAAGATTTCATCAATTTTAATGCCTCATTATTTAATTTAATGAAATGATATACTCAAAGAAATCTATTATCTTCAATAACAACCATTATTGCTTTTCTTTTTTTATTTTTGTTTTTTAGGTTTAAATTTACAAAACTAGAAATATATAACTCGTTATATTTAAGAATTTCAATTGTGGCTAACAATTAGACTAAGACATCTCTGGAATTCCTGATAATCCTCTCAATTCCCAACCAATTAAATAATCTGTGTTCCAGTTTATTAACACCTTAAACAGATGTGGTAAAGAGAGAACATAAAATCCTAAATGAAGCAAATCATCATTAATGCTTTGCTATAATTAAATCTTAGAAAAATTCAATAAGATGCTCACATAAGCAAAAGTGGGAAGAGTCTAAATAGGGGGAAAAAATCATTATAAGCAAGATGGCCTCTCAGGTTAACAGGAACAGGCACTTCTGCTGTAGTTCTACATAAGCTAATGCAGCAAAGGTGTTACTTAGACTTAATTCACTCTATCTTTAAGTATGTTTTCAGTGCTGGCAAACTCAATTTCATATTTACAAGCAAACACTAAGAACATTAAAAAGTAGAAAACCCCTTCCTAACCTAGAGACATATAGCAATTTTTGACATGAGCATTATCTGATCACCCAGCAAAATTCTAACTACAAGCTTCTTTCTTTGACATCACTTAATTCAAGGCTAGTATCAACATTAAATGCTATTATGAGAACCAAAAAGAAATAAATCCATTTTTTCCAGCAATATACCAGGGAAAGAGTGAAAGAAGAAATACTTTAAGAAATTTCTAGGCACCAGCATTCTTGATTTATCATGTCATAAAAAAATCAAGAAGGAATTCTGGGAATTCTTTGCTTTTCTCATCAGTGAAACTAAGAAAAATTTAAAATCTATGTAGCAGACAAACCATACACAAAATTTAAATTACAAAACAATGCAAGAATCGTTATTCATAGACGCAGTGATAGTGCAAAAAGGAGACTGGGAAGCCAATATCAATACATTCTTTTCCTCTGCATAGCTTTGTATCTAAGTTTTCTGAGCTACCTTATAGGCTATCTTCTAATATCTGATTTTCTAGAAATGTTTCATAGCATAACTAAAGAAAATCTGGAGAATGGCTTCCCATAAGGTAAGTACAGAAACAAATTTAAAGAGTGGCTGCTTTTCATCTTGAGTTACAAATTCTGATGGAATAATTACCCTTTTATAAGGTAGAAAACAAGATTTTTAGATTTGTTGTCTGTATAGCAAACTTGTTTTCATGCATTTTAGACTAGCCAGCTTAAACAGAAATCTTTTTGAGAAAGCAAAGTATTAGTCCTGTTTTGCCGTAGGAACAGAATTAAGTACTACTTACATTCAAAAGCTTCTTCACTGTCATTGTCTTCATCAGAACTGATTTCAGCATATTTTGGTTTCTCATTAACTGTGCTACGTTTGCGCTTGTTCATTTTCACACGTTCACAAAGAGGCATGGTGGATTCAATTTCTGCCAAGAGCTCAGGAGGCAACTCCTTTAACACTGACTGATCTATGCTACCTATTAATGAAAGTAAGGAGAGTCAATTTGAACCCGAAGATTAAAAAAAAAAAAAGAAAAAAAGAAAAAAAAAGATTAAAAAAAAAGTGCCCAACATTACAATTATTTTTCAGAAACCACTTACAGAATATCCACTAGCAATACCACAGTTAGAGGTTAGATATATCTGGAGGCATTTGACAGGCCTTTCTAGAACTTTATACACTGTTCACGCTGCAAATGAAAATTAACATAATAAATAGCACAAATACATCCATCACATTAAACATGAAAATAAAAACAAATTCAAACTGGTGAATTATATTTGTAAAATGATATTCCTGCTCTGTTTCCACAAAACAGCCTATTTTTTTTTATTATCCTCTGAGTTTAACAAGTTCTCTTGAAAGCATAGGTAAATAAAGGATTCATTGTGCTTTACCATTATTTGGTTCAGACAGATTAGTTCATCTGCATGTACTACCAGCTGACTGGATGCCAGCCAGATCTAATCTGGAGGTTATACAGTTCTGTCTACAGCTATTCAGCATGTAGGGAGAGGCAGCTTCCATCCAACTCTAGAAGAGAAATTTGCATGTATGTGTTTTGACACAATTTCCACAGGTACAGAGCATACATTAAAGAGCCTAAGATCCTGATTCCCTAAAACATACGCTCAATTTTATGTACTGTGGGAAAATATATTGAAATCAGTAAAAGTATTCACAGAGCATAAAAACTACAGAACATTTGGCCACATGAATGCCTTGCAAAAAACAGCCAGAAGTAAAGAGAAGCTGCATTTAGATTCATACAGATGTTTAAAAGACATGTGCATGTACATCAGCAGGAGTATTTTCTACAAATACATGTTTAAGCCTTTCTGAGACTACTAGGAAAAATATATTTAAAACAGAATAATTACTAGATTACTTGGAGAAGAAAGAAATCATTAATATACTGTATACCCACTGGCACTAGTTCTCCGAATAAAGACACCTACACAGTTACAAAATTCATGATGCAATATTAAGGTTGTGATTACTGTTTTGAGAAACTGTTAGAACTGATTTTGTTCTTGCTTAGACTGTACACAACAAATGTCTTGGTAAGATGAAAGGTGATGCATTTTAAGTAAGAAAACCCTTAAAATAAAATAAAATAAATAAATAAATAAATAAACAACCAAAACCAAAAACCAACCATCCCAAAACGATAAACAAAACTCACACGCGACTCTCTTTTATCTGCTAGGCATATCTACTCTTGTTTTTCTGACTGATTTTGAGAATGCTATGCTGGGAATAATTTTTAAAAACAAGTCAGTTGTCATTGTGTTTACTACATATCAATGGAAGAACAAAAATGCAAGCATTCAAATATTTATTTAATATTCAGATGCTACAGGTGCTTTAGAAAACAGAATAAAGTTCTTCTTTTATTTGTTCATAAGAAAATAAATTAAGTATTCTTTATTTAAGAAGGGAATATCAGAAAAGAGAACAAATAGAATTTTTGTACAAGTCTCTATGAACCATCTTTGAACGTTTTGTATCTTCCACAGTGTTCTCTGAAAACTGCTGCATGCGGTTGTCTTAGCTGTTGAGGACTGTAAATAACCAAAATCTAAAAAGTTTTACTCATGCAGTTCAACATGACTGCATATGTATCAACAATTCTGATATACAGGGAAAAGGACTGCCCATCCTTTTTTGAAGAAATTCAGGGATTTTATGTACTGTAGAACTCCAGCCAAGAGCTGAAAGTAGTTGTACTAAGGTTAATCCAAAAATTAAGAATGATCCAGGAAAATGAGCTTTCTGAAATACTGTTCTCTTCAAAGGAGAAACTGTTTTTGTTTCCCAATGACTGCCATCAACCAATCAATATACATATTGTGCTTGAAATAGACTACAGTCATTAGCGTTCTTCAGACATCACTTAAAAATAGTTTCAAACCTGCTACAGCTATTAAAACAGAAAGAACCACAAGAAAGTACCACCATAACCAGATCTTTCCTCCACTCCACACTGGTGAAACTAAAGGACGAATCATAGAAGAGGCATAAAAACAATTAATCCTGAAGAGCTGCAAATACAAATATCCATTTCTTCAGTGCTTGTCCAAATCATTACAGTACTGCTCATGAATTGCATACTAGTTGACCGCTGAAGGAAGAATGTACTGCTGTTTTTGATCACCAAGATCAAAAGGTTTCTTAGAGAAGATAGTCAAGAACCTTCAGATGTTATGGAATATCTACTGACTGGAAAGATATTTGTCTCTCACCAGCAGTTCTTGACAAAATATAATGCAGATAAAAACGAACCACAGAGTCTTAGCTAACGATGAATTAATCAGAATCTACTTCCCACATTTTGGAAACTTTTCTACTATGTATGGTTTTGCCACATATACTTGAAAGGTCTACAAATACTTAGTTAATACAATAGAAGTAATCAACACCAGCTTTCCTTAAATACATGTAGGTTGCTCTGAAAGTAATGCCTTCAACTTTTCCTTCATGGAAACTACAACAGATACGAAGAACACAACAACAGTATTTCAGTGAGCAAAATCGCAGCTACAGAACACTATTTCTCAACATAGTCACCACCATTAGCTATGTACTTCTACCAGTGATGAACAAGAGCCTACATACTGTGCTCATAAATCTATACCATTATAGGTGACCCACTGTTGCTATCACCACTGCTGAGACACATCCACTGCCTCACTGTGCTCACCATTCACTGGTTGGTCTTTATAGATGTTTGGCAAGCAGCAGTGAATGTCAGTGGGTGTTATATTTTTCTGCATGGAGCAATTCAGTGACACACATTTGCTTCCTACATACTTCCATGTCTGACATTATTTTGTGAGGCTGCCCCTCTGCTGCCATCTGTCACACAGCAACAACATGTAACAGGATATTGGTGGGAAGGTTCAACCTCTACTGCCATATCACCAACCCAGATGTCATGAACTAACACAATAAAATAGGAGGCATTACTTTCAGAGCAGTCCTCAGAGTTGCTTTGTGATAAACAGCACAGAGCTAGATCAGGGAAGTGTCGTGTTGGGTGTTAGGAAAAGGTTCTTCACCAGGGGGTGGTCAGACATGGAACAGGCTCCCAAGGGCTGTGGGCACAGCCCTGAGCAGCTAGAGTTCAAGGAGCATTTGGACAACGCTCTCAGACATTGGTTCAGATTTTGTGTGTTGCTGTGTGGAGCTAAGAGTTGAATTCAGTTGACCCTTCTGGGAGAAAGGACTGAGCGAATGACTGAGTGGTGCCTAGCTGCCTGCTGAGTTAAACCACAGAAATTTTCATTTTGTATATTTCATATCTTGAATTATACAGATTGATTCTATTTTTCTTAATTTCATGAGAAAATAAGGCTTGTGACTCACGCTGTCTCTGCTCATAATCTTGTCCCTGCAGTTGTTCTCTGCAGTGCCTTTTGGAAATATGGACTAATTTAAACCAAATTTGACTAATAAACTGTGTATTCGGTTGGCTTATAATGTGTCTATACATTACTGACATTGAGATTCTTGGATGTACTTTTGCATGAAATATTGTGACAGTATTAAGATATTAGGTAGATTTCTAGGCCTGGTTGGTGAGGTACTGTCTGCCTGACAATACATAAATTTAGCCAAACTACTTAGTTGCTTTACAATGATCTAAGACTATAAAAAGAGATAAAAGTATTTGCTATGGACTTTCACAGCAAGCCATATTCTGCCAGAAACAATTTAGGTAAACATATTTTCTTGATACTATTTAAAACGACAATAATGATATAAAAATTTGCAAACCTGCTTGAATGACAACTAGTCTCACCAATCACATTCTGATAACTGCAAAAACTTCCTCTATTAGTTGTAATTCATTATTACTTTCTTATTTGGCCAAAATATAAGGAGGACAGAAAACTATTAGTGTGTGTTGAAAGGTGGGCTACAACGCTGCTGAAGAGTCTGGAGAGCAAGATGGCTGAGGAGTGGCTGAGGACTTCCTGTTTGTTAGGCCCAGAGCAGAGGAGCTGAGGGGAGGCCTCATGGTGGCTGCAGCTCCTCACAGGGAGCAGAAGGAAGCGCTGAGCTCTGCTCTCTGTGACAGTGACAGGGCCCAAGGGAACAGCATGGAGCTGTGCCAGGGGAGGGCAAGGGGTTAGGGAAACACTCTGCCCCAGAGGGCGGTGGGCATGGAACAGGCTGCCCAGCGCAGCGGGCATGGCCCTGAGCTGATGGATTTCAAGAAGTGTATGGACAACACTCAGACATAGGGTTTGAATTCTGGGTGGTCCTGTGTGAAGCCAGGGGTTGAACTCAATGCTCCTTGTGAGTCCCTTCCAACTTGGACTATTCTGTGATTCTATGACTCTGTACTCACGATATCTAAATAAACAGTTTACGAGTACAAATACCGTAGCAAGTGAACAAGCACTTGAGAAAAGCTGTCCCAAAGCTCATTTTGAAAGTGAGGTCTACAATAACGACGTCTTCAGCATAAGCTAGCCTCCCATATATATTGTCTTTCCAAGTTTTATGTGCTAATATATTGTAAGAAGGAAAATTTAACAGAGTTAATGAAATTTTGTATTTTCAATCTTAGAAAGTAACCTGTATTTTAAAATAATAATGAATAATCTTTACAAATATTAACACTTTAAATAAAAGATCACAGAAAGGTGGAATGTGGAAAAGGACTGCTTGTTTATGGTGGAGATAGTTATCTTCAGTTTGCATTTCTCAGTGCTCATAAATTTAAATTTAGCCACTCTCCACAGTCAGAAACTTGTACCAACAACTTGTCATACACTTTCTTTTTGACATTACAAATGAAAACACTGTCCTAACTTCTGAGGCAGTGTTGATATCACACTGATACTAACCACTCAGATGAGAACTGCTGCGGCCTTTACTGTGCAGCAGCAGGGATGGAGTAAAGGTCAGGGGCCCTGAATTAAGCAAGGGGGTAGATCCACATCATGCAATATCATGCAAAAGCCCATGAAGCTGTGGGCAGCTGGCTGGTGGCAGGCTCTTGCTCAGTGATTGGCTGGCTGTCAGCTGGTGGTGAGATGTTGCTAGTGGGACATCCAAACTAGAAAGAAGAGATATATGTACCTCCCCACAAACATCAAAAAGATGTTTGAAAAATAAATGTCTTTTTAAAGTACTTAAGTACTACTGTAGTTCAGCAGTCAGGCACTACAGTGCAAAGGGTTAAATTACTGTATGTATGTGATGAACAGCTTACTTGTTAAAGCTGTGAAATTCCAAATATCAATGCACAAATTAAAAGCATGCTTTCCACTGCTCTTTTCCTTAAAGAACATTAAGAACATTTTCCTTAAAGAACACTTAAAGAAAAATGTTCCACTATGTTCTTTACACGGCACACTAAATCCTTGGGGATCCTAGTCCTGTCTCCATGTGAATCTCTACAGCAATAGATTTAGTGGGAGAGAAAAGTATGTCCTGTATCATTCCATACAATCTGCTTGAACACATCTTTCAAGATCATTTTTCTTCATCTGCCCTAGTACTGGTACAAGGTGAAAGTTCCAGTACTCTGACTAATAAGAGGAGAGGTTAAGTCTCCAGTACTCAGCTCTGTCTTTGAGAAAAGGAACCCAGAAAAGTTGGGTAGACAAGAATCTGGACACAACCAATGAGTAATTCTACAATGCAGCGGAAGTCATCACTGCCCATAGAAAAGCAGCAGATATTCAAAAAGGATTTTATAAAAGTACAGGATACTCTCAGAAGCAAGAAATATGTTTTGGTGGAAAGGAAGACTTCCAAAGAGCATTATGAAAAATTTTGGTAAAGAACAAAGATTACAAACAACACAATCTGTGAAAACTGTTGAAAATCATAAGAACTTCCACTGTATCAGTGACAGCTATTGAATTGCTGTGGTAACTATTGTAAGTTATTTGTTACATATTGCTAGGAACAGAGTTTTCATCCTTATAAACTGATAAAAGCAGACTGGTGAGGTCTAGTTTTGAAAGACATTTTACAAATACAGCATTACTAAGAATAACATGAAGCTACACATAACAACGGAAATAAATGCACTATTGCAAGATGAACCTCAAATTTGAGAATGAGAGTTCACAGGGAATCACTTTACCAAAAAAAAACAATTCACTGTTAATGATTTCAAACATCAGCAATAAAATTTAAGCCAATGTAAGCCCAACAAACTGAGCCCACAATGAATAGCTGTGAAACACTGCTATATCACTAATTACATTACCAACTGTCCCCTTTTTCTTGTCACTCCCACCTAGAAGATGAACACCTAAGTGATTACTGAGCTTGACAAGTCAGACTGTTTCCAGTAGTGCTAGAACTCGAAGATAAAATGTTTTGTTACACAGATGCAGCAGAAATTGACATTGCTATAAACTACCCGAGTCACTGTAGTCTCAAAGAAAAACCACACAGGTACAGTAGAAAGTAAATCTAGATGCACTGTTGTAATTCTAAAACGCAAAGATGGATGAAGTGCAGTGCAGTGAAATCTTTAGTTCCTCCGGTAAGACTATGCGTGAAGAATACCTTTGAAGAAAGGGAAAATCTGCACAGAAATTTCAGACACATCGGCGGAGGATTTAGCATGTTTAGAAGACTTATATTGAGCAACCAAATTTGTGTTTACAGAAGTGCTGAACAGATAATGAAGTCCCGTAATAGCAATCTACACACTGAAGGAGTGGGAATGGGCATTAGAATTCTTTTAAACAAACTTTTAAAGATTACATTTGAAGATCCAAATGGCATTTCTGCACAAGTCTTAAAAACACACACTTGTTTGTCCTAAACTAAAACTTGCATATCATACACCGTGCTTGTTTTGGAAAGACAGTCTTTCACACACAATGAACCACAGATGCTGCCTTACACTGGCAGTTAGTTTCTCTTACTGCTCATATCTGTATCATGCTTTAATAAAGTAAATCCTGCTTTGAATACATTAACTGAGAAGCTGGTAATATAACTAATCAGTACAGCTCACAGAAGCAGCATAGAAGGTATTCGCTGAAGCCCTGTAAAGAAAGGATGGCACACATGACCTCATAATCTCAATATTGAAGGGAATAGTTCCAAGGAGCTCCCACAACACACATTTCAGTAAATACAGGATAGAAGGCATTCACAAATTTTAAAACCAGAGTGTTCATTCTGACCTGTTCAAAAGAGGCTACAGTAAGACCCTTCACAAGCATACAAACAAACAAACAAACCTTTTCAGATAAAAGTTGCTTTTTCAGGAAAAAAAAAAAATGCTGAAAGATCAGAAGAGAGGAAAACATTGTTTCTTCTTTGCAAATGGCAAAACAGACCTTCAGGATGATTCAAGTTTAACAGTTCTGTGATATAGCTACTCCTTCCCTTCATTTAATAACTTATGGATTTACAAACTTGTCAGCAAAATACAATGAAAATGTTTGTTTCTTCACACCACATTGAAGGCTTATCCACATGCACAACAACAGCAAGATTTCCAAATATAAAATTTATTAAAATTTGTATAGACTGTATAGATGTTCTGTTGACAAAACATTTAGCCCACCTGAGGCAGAATTATTCCTTGAGACAGAATGACCATCTA
Source organism: Bambusicola thoracicus (assembly GCA_002909625.1). Classification (NCBI taxonomy): domain Eukaryota; kingdom Metazoa; phylum Chordata; class Aves; order Galliformes; family Phasianidae; genus Bambusicola; species Bambusicola thoracicus. Next base: position 14,971 of record PPHD01004735.1, on the reverse strand, counting down.
AATGGTGTTTTCAACTAGGTGAACTAACTATTTCAAGTTGAACAGCAGTGATGCATTAAGGCTGGAAGAAGACATTTTCCTGAGGGATGGATGGATGACAATGGAAAAAATAAAGGACAAGAAATACGAGCAAGTAAAAACAGAAAGTTCAAAATATACAAAGCTACATGAAATAAGAGGGATGGAAGAAGAAATGGAACAGTGATGCTAAAGGCAACATTAGAAAAGATGTGCTATGCAATCTACTAAGAAGTGTAGGATGAATCAAATAAAGGATGCTTATGAAAATCACATTTCAGTGGCATTAAAATGTTTGTAACTAAAAATGGCCCTGAGTAACAGAGTGAATACTATTTTTCTAAATTAGAGTGACGACACTGGAAATCACACAAATATTTTTTGTGTTAGTTTAAAAATATCAAACAGCTGTTTACTGGTTCCTTTCCTCTTGCCATTTACACTGGATCACAGAGACAACAATGTCTACACTCCCCTAAAGACAGAACCCTTAAGACAGTTTATTGTCAAAAAGCCCAAAGTGTGCAGGCTCCCCAGAAGTGTTGCATTTAGTGTAAATGGCAGATGGCATCTTACTGTGTTAAAACATTTCTGGAAAAATACATTTCAGCATAATAATTAAAGAGACAGAAGAATCTTAGGGCTTGTCAAAGTAGTAGCTTCCACTGGTCCAGCTACAGTGGTTTATACAGACACACTTAAACCAGTTTAGGTCACATATATACCAGTTATGTTTAACTACACACATACCCAGATGAAGTACAGATTGAAACCATTTAAAACTTCCTGCATTATGTACTTACAACAGAATAAACTGTTTCACTTACACTGGGGCAAAACATCCAGAAACAAGTCAATAGGTGAGTTTCACTTTAATTTCTAATATCACCATATAAGCAAACAAGTATATGAATGATCAAACTTTCAGGTTTAATTTCCTACCCCAGGAGCAGCAAATCTAAAAGAAAGTCAAAGTACAAACTACAATGCAGTTAACAAAAATAATCTTACCTTTATTAGATTTGGACGACTTGTTCTTGTTAGGTTTAAAACAAGAGCCCCTTGATTTATCTTCTCTATCCTTAATAAATTTCTGTACATCATCCAAAGAAAGCTTCTGAAGGACAACTACAGGCTTAGCTCCTTTATTTAGGTCTTCAACTAGCCCAATCTTCTCTACTTTGTCCTTCTGTTCACCTTTAAGTTCAGTTTTTCTCGACTCCTGAGTGACATTGCCATCTTTGTCACGCTTTATTTTTGGAATGACGAAATGTTTCAGTGCACCAGATCTCGCCCCCAGCAGATAACTGGGAAATTCTGCTTTATTGTCAGGATGTGCTTTATTACTCTCTACTTTACTCTTACTACTGTCTGTCCTTCGTTCATCCTTGCTGTTGGGTGATCTAAAACCAGGTTTATCAGGTCTTGATTTGCTAGAATCTCCTTTGCCATCCTGTTTAACCCGAGGGCTGTCAGGTCTTGACTTTTGATCTGTCTTCTGATCCCCAGAAGAAAATCTTTCCCTTGATTCACCAGAGTCATGTCTGTGTTTCCTTTCAAATTTTTCAGGTTTTGAACCATCAGATTTAATACCATACTTAGAATCATGTTCATTTCTGTTTGAGGATCTCAAAAATTCAGTCCTTCTAATCTTGGATGGATCTCCTCTGTATCTTTCTGATTCCCTGTCCTCAGATCTCTGTTTAAGGCTATCGTGGTCACGCCTCTGAGTATCAGAAACTGAACGCCCATCAGGCCTTTGCTTCACTGGATCTGATCTACTATCAGATTTTACCTTTGAAGTATCAGATTTCACATCAGGTTTATGCCTAGATAATTCAATTTTCTTTTCTGACAATGGTTTACTGGAGTCCCTCCTGTTATCATGCCTGTGTTTTGGTGTTTCAGGCCTGCCTTCACTCTTCTGCTTGGGTGTTTCAGGCCTGCCTTCGCTCTTCTGCTTTGGTGTTTCAGGTCTCTGTCTTATTTCTTGTTTGCCATTATTTTGTTTTCCCTCATTTTGCTTCATCTCCATTTGTCTGCTCTCATTTTGTTTTGACTCTGCCTGTCTGTTCTCATTCTGTTTCATCTCCATTTGTCTACTATCATGCTTGATGTCATATTTAGCTTCTACCTGTTTATTGTCATTGTATTTACTTTCCAACCTTCTGCTCTCATTTTGCTGAAACTCCATTTGTCTGTTTTCATTTTGCTGGATATCTGTCTTTTGAACCTCAAAGTCTGACTTTTTCCTAAAAATCTCAGGGTGGTTTTCAGGTTTAAGTTTAAGAACTCCAACAGTCTCTTCTTGGGGAATACACACAAATCCATCATTATACTGCTTAATCTCTTCAGGTTTTTTGATAGCCTCAAATTCCTGAGTTATTGTTGCCTGAGAGTCCGCTCTTCCTGCTTGCTGAAGATCAATACTAACCATCAGTGCTGGCCTTGCCCCATTTCCTGCAGAACCTGACTCCTGAGAAGCTGGCCTATTTCCTCCAGCAGCACCCCCAGCCTCCTGTGGTTTGTTTTCTTGTTTTCGCTTCTTCAGAGGCTTATCTGCAAATTAACAGAGAAATATCAAGAATGATATATATAGAGAGAAAAGTTAATTGCACAAGCCATAATATCTTCCTGCATAAATTGGCCACTCTCAGCATGTATGTTCACATACAAGAAAACTCACTGAATTTAAAAGCAAGAATAGATCTTCTCTAGCTAATACTTTTTAATGTCTTCATAGACTATTGTTCATTGCCAGCCAAACAGAGGTGCTAAGTATTCATTAAAAAACCTCAAAACACATGAAATGAAAGTTCCTGTAAAACTCCCATGAGAACGACCTAACAAAGCAGTCACAATAAATAATGACAAAGACAAGCAAGCAAACAAAAATATTTAATGTGAAGCAAAAATCTGCAAAAGCTTAAAGTTCACCTTCATATCTGCTCTTAGATGAATACAACTGTAAAAGATTCTCCTTTGCAGATACAGCCTGCTTCATTATACATTAAATTAGCAAGGATCTGCAGTGATTAAATTCAGAGGCTTTCCCTGCATGGTTCAGTGCATTAGTTGTATTTCATGGATATTAGTGACATGATGGAGGACCAGTGTGCAAAAATGATTAAAATAACTCCAATACTCCGTGCTTCTCTTGAAAGCAAAGCAGTATGCCAAGAGTTGGAGCCTACACCATAACATGTATATTAGTTAGGGGGCAACTATACAATTACAAGCTTGAGTAATTTCCCTTCAGCCTTAACACTTTTCACAGATGAAATAAAAAATTAAGTGATAATTTTACATAGTGTAAAGAGCTTGAATCTTCAACAGTCCTTCAGTTTATATTAAAAAATTATGAAAAGTAGCATACAGAAAAATAAAAAGTGAGCCAACCACACGTAGTAACTTGATAGAATTCACAGAAAAGAAAAGCACATGGGAATATCAAAATGAATGCATTTTGTACTACTATTACAAGCTATTTAATTTACCAGCATGGTACTATAAGGTAGAATTAACTAATGTTGTTACAACTGTAAATCCTACCTGTACTCATTTGCAAACTA
>PPHD01004735.1:0-11282 GCA_002909625.1 Bambusicola thoracicus | reverse complement strand
AAAAAAAAAAAGAAAAGAAAGAAAGAAAGAAAAGCAATTACCCTCTCAATAATCAAGGAATATAGTTTTAAGCTAAGGAATGACTAAATATAGGTCAGAAATACTGTTCTGTAGATCTACGATCAGTCCAAACTACAAATAGAATATAAGAAAAATAATTTATTTGGTGCCTAGATTTGCGGTGTCTTAGCCAGCTCTCTTTTAGAGAGCAGGGGAAGGCTAAGAAAGATGGAGTCAAAGACATCCCTAAAATTGTATAAATTGTAAACCAAAACGATAACACATGTCTTATAATTTCATCTGTTTTAGAGGATTTTTTTCAAAACAATGAAAACTTGGAATGATCATCTTCAAAATTAACATGAGAACACAGGAACAAGGAGAATCACAAAATCACAGAACTGTAGGGGCTGGAAGGGATCTCCAGAAATCATCAAGTCCAGCCCCACTGCATAGCAGGTAAATTTCAGTAATGTGGACAGGCTTTATTTCCCCATCATTTTCATTCTCAAATCTATTTGTGCACTTCTACTTCCTATAATTTTAAAATTATATACAGCCTCTAATGGTTGGTAGGCAGTGAAGACACATAGAATAAACTCCATGCAGAAAATCTATCAACTGAAAATAGGGAACTTTTCAAAATTCAAAACAAAATCCTGCAGGAAAGCCTGTCAAATAGATAGACAGATAGACATAATAGATAGATAGACATGCCGCCTAGAAATTTATTATAAACTTGCCACCAAGAAGATGCAGCTTTTCAGCACAGATTTTTTTTTTTCTGCAGAACAAATTAATTTCCTTAAACTACCAATTAAAAAAAAATATATAAAATCTTCGTAGAGTGACAAAAATTCTTTTTCTCTCTGTGACTTTGAGGCCTTTGAACTTTGACCTCACTGAACTTAATGGTAGATCTCAGGAATAGTCAGGAAGTGGAAGCCTCCAGACTGCGAGCTGATAAGTTTCAAATTTTCTTTTTCTTTTTCTTTTCTTTTCTTTTTAAAACACAAATTTTTTGCTCATAAGAAAAAGTCAGCCAGCTTCTTCATTTTAGCCCAGAAATATCAGCCACACCAAAGGAGTTTCATATAGCTCTATTCTAACTGTAGCCTTTAAGACATTACTGCTACCACTTCACTGACCCATTCCTTTAAGTGAGCTTATAATCTGTAGCAGAAGGGAACAAACACATTTCCACAAGTGTGTTTCACTGTCCAGTGCACCAGCTTAAGGCACTAGCAAAGATGGTTTGCATTAACCTACCAGACTGAACAAGTCGGCTAAGAGTCAAGCAGATGTTTCCTTCTGCTACCCCTACTGTCAAGTAAGGCTGACGGCTAAGAGCTGTGATGCCTTAAACTGCTGTAGCTGGATCAACCAAAACTCACCTTTCAAAGCCCTCATGCTGAGGGCTCCAAGATTAAACAACCAAAACAATTCAGGTAGGACCAATTTTCACTCTTGAACTTCCATAACTGACCAGGCTCAAAATGCTGTTCATCTTCATCATCCGAAACGTCAACTTGTAAGTTGAGAACTTATAAACAGACGATGACATCTTGACTTGGTACATTCCCTCTTAAACACAGAGCATTTCTGATGGACCTTCTTCATTTCTCTTGACAACTGAATACTGATGTTTGTCACAACCACAATCTCTTGTGTTCTTATCTGAGAAGAAGATGCCTTCCACATTTTCTTTCCCTAAAGGGCAAGGTGGCTGTAGACAGAGTTTAAGATCACTCATAGATTTCTTCATACTTCCAGTGCATCTTTGTGGCCTTCTTCACAACTAGACTTGATCATTACAGTTCTGCCTCTATGAGATTTGTGGATCTAGGACAAAATTTGGCCCAAATATAGGAAAATACCAGATTTAACAAGGGCATCCAATATAGGTAGGATGAATACATAGTACCACTGTCTTCATCAAGAATAAGTGGGAAAAAAAAAAATCCACTGAATGAGAACAAAAACTTTTTAAGTTGTCTTGATGGTTGCAGAAGTGTGAAAGGTGAAAAACACCACTAGGCTTCAAGAACTTGATCAAATCTAAACTGCACTTTGAATTATATGAGCTTAATCAGCAGATTGTTGAGAAAAGAATAATTAACTTCTGCAAACAGGTGTCTTGAAATCTCCTCTTTTACAATAAAATATATGCAAATTTACATAAATTTACTTTGTTAAGGAATAAGTTCAAGGACCCCTCAGAGTCATGAATGGACTTTAAAAATGTCCATTCAAATGCACTTCATATCTTTCAAGACATCAACATCCAATCTTCATCCACTTCAGCCCAGAGACACTGGCATTTCTTTTTGTTATCAGGATCTAGGATTTTATTAAAACATCAGACTAATGTTTTTCTTTCAAATTCCACAGACCTACATTCAAAGCTTGCCAGAAATCTGAACAGGTAGGCTGAGAAGGTGGAGACAAGTAAAGTGTGATTTTTTTGCTTCACTCCATAACAGTTTTTGTAACATAATGTACATGTTAGAACAGCTTTCTGACTAGGTCAGAGACTGCATCCAAGTTCATCTTCAGATTCTTCTACTTCTACAAAAATAATTCTCTTCCTCTACCTTTATACCACAAATGCAGATACATCCAAAATGATTCCTTGAACATATTTATGACAGTTCAGAGTACTGTCTGATCCCAGTTATTCTCCAATAGAAGCATTTCTTCAGCTTGGAAAATCCACATGGATATTCTGTTAACGTAGCAGCCCGCTCACCAGTTTGTAGTAATTTAGTACCCATAAGCTACCTCATTCTAAAATACAGTAGAGATGATGTACCAAATTAAATGTCGTTGTGGTTCAGGAAACTCAACATTACAGGAACCACAAGTTTGAGCCAAAAAAGAAAAAGAAAAAGAAAAGTTTTCTATAATTCCAAGAGGCTATGCCTCACCTGTCCTGTTATCAATAGTATTCTCAAAGACAGTTATGGCTTTCTTCTTGGAAATGCCTGTGTGTCAAAATGATGAGTACTTTCAGATTTAGAAATTATTTAATTACTACGGAACTTTTGTGCAAAATCAACACTGAAATAACCACAGATACCTCCAAATAAATTTCTGCTGAAATGACAAGTCAATCACAGGAAGAATCATAATCCTGAAAACAGATGTATTTGCATTTGGAAGCTGAGGAAATGTTAGGGACAGACTGGATGTGGGGAGCTGGATCAAAGAAGTATCTCGATTCTTCCATTTAACCTGAAATTTTTCCAAAGCAGCATCAGAACATCACTAATGCTGAAATCTCCAACATTACTGTTTTCATGAAAATCCAATAATTGCCTTAAGTATCACATTAAACTCTTTCAACAAATGAATAAAATAGGGCAGTAGCCAAAAAATGCATTATCTAGCAAACAGAAATGGGTCGTTTAAAAATATGTGAGAAAAAGTAACGTCTCAAAAAGAAACACAAGATTTCAGAGCTTTGTTATAGCAGAATGGTAACATTCCTGTCTTATCAATGCTGTATTGCAGACACTAAAATCCAGAAATTTCTGAATGATCATAAATGATCTTGAAGAATCAACAGTAAAGTTATCTCTTCCTCATTTACACTCTGTAAAGAATTAAGTTGGAGACTTCAGATCTGAGATTTTTAAATGTGTAGGTGCTCCTCTTCAGAACTGCAAAGAAGACAGACCCTCAACACTCAACACTGAATTCTGGATCAACCATTTTGATGACTCCAGTATAGACTTTTTTTTTAAAGATTAAAAATGTAGACTCTAAGATTTCACAAATCTGACATTCCTTATGGATCACAGGGATATGCCTCCACTCATCTGAAATGCAACTTACTTGTACTATTTGAATCATCAATTAATACATGTGTACCAAACATATCCAACCTAACAGTCTAATCCTAACTTCTTGTAAAACCTTTCCATTTTGAACAAGACAAGTCAAGCAGAGTCCAATTACAAGTTTATCTTATTTACACTACTAATCAAGAGGAGAAACTTCCAACAAATAGCACACAACCATCCTCTTAAGTAACAAAATTATGTTTACTGACAAATATTTCACTTTTCCTAGACATTCTTTACTGATCTCTTTCCAAAGTCATCTAAACACCCTGTCCCACCAACAAAAATTGTTTTGCAGATCACAAATATCTAAGCCATTCAGTGTGATCTGTATCTAACAGAGGTTTATATATTGAATTACTTTACGTTTACTGATGTATGGCCTATCAACAGAGTGAGGGCAAATAGCCATTTTCATTCTTCTACTTCTTCATAAACATTCAGCATTACTGACTGTGAAAGTTTGCTCTCCCCTCATGTCTTCCCTAAAATCATATTTCAACAATCAAAGAAATGAACAATCACAGAGATTCCCTTCCAGTTAAGTAGAATGGATTTCCACAGCACAAGCTCCTCCACTTGCAGGAGAGACTGATGAAACAAAGCTCAGCAATTTCAGTCTGACAGCTTGCTCATTTACAGAAGAAAATGGGCAATGATGATTCTGGTATAGGAAAACTTTCAGAACTGAACATAATTCCAAAGATTCCATAAATAAGTAGACTGGAGGGCTAATTTTTAGCAACCTGTCAAAAGAATTTAACAAACTTCTGTCTGCCTTGCAAAAAAGAAATCCCTTTGGAAGAGATGTGCAAACTCATTCAGGACAGAACACAAAAAGAGTAAAGCAGGCTCTGACATTCCTTGGTGTGTAGCAGAATTTAGAATCTTCATTTTTGTAAGTTTTGCTCATTTTCTTAAATGCAAAACTAATGAAATCAGCATTGCTAGAGTAAAAGATATGGTCTTAGGAATTGTTCTAATTAGAAAATGTCTTGCAACTCATTATTCCCTGTCAACTACAATACTAGAGAAGAAATAATACACTGGGGATAACAGGAACTGAAGTACTGAACAATGTAAACAAGCATCTGCATCTTCTGTTTAGAGATTGGAAGCCCTATCTTAAATTGCTTGAATTTAATAAAATACTTGGTTTTGTAGGAAATATTAATTCATTTATAATATAGATCTTTCTGACATGGATGCCAGCCTTTACCCAGGTGAGAATTATAGAAGAATTATTGTGAACTGAGTTGTTAAAAAAAACTGAGCAAAAATGTGAAGTGCAATTACTTTTAAAACACAGAGAACAACACCTAAATTCACAAGAAAGCAAAACCGTTAGGTTTAATGAATGCTACTTATTTCACGTATCACTGATTAACATATCCAATTATTTTTTATTCATTTCCATGAACAGTAAACCAAAGGATTTTAGCATTTATTGGTGAATACTTTTAATATCCCTTTCAAATGTCTACATTTTGACATCTTAGCTTACATTCAAAATGTCTTCAACTGACTAGATCTAATAACATTCATATAGTATGATAATGGAAAAAGATCTGCATCATTTTAGGATGATGTCAGAGTGAACTCAGTGACTACCATCTATAGAAATGCTGAGTTTAAACTCTCAATAAGCTTTATTAATTAACATGCTATTTCTTTATCAAGATTTAAGTCCACCACAGAAAACTGACTATCCCAGAAGAAATAAAGTAATTACTGGGTAAGTAATATTATAAATCCTCCCATTTAACATGTACAGCCAAGGGGATATGGCATATGCATTATATTTAACTTTGTAATCATTCTTTGTGATACAGACAAAATCAAAATGGACTTCCTATTCGAGGAATTTGCTTCCATGTTACACAGAAGAAAGTAAAAGTCACTAAAAAAGTGTCTCTTTCTTAAACAAATAAGTAAATGCATTTTTAATGCAATCAATATTTCTTTTTTTTTTAATATATTTTTTTTCTAGATAGATGGAAACTTTGCAACGCTTCATTGCAATTTCTTTTGATGCTATTTCTACCTTTTCTTAAATATGCCTGAACACAAAACAAAAGAAGTCTCTCACCCGTAGAAACTGGACATTGCAAAAACACTTTTTCTTGGGACAGCTACATAAAGTGCCAGCTTCACCTACTACAAACCACTGCTAAATCCAGACCTTCTTAAATTTTATACTCACAAAAGGCATATCTAATTCTTACATTTTCCTTCTACATAGAAACATAACAATTTAGATTTTACAGTGTTTCTTCTCATCCTGTATTAGCAACTCTAATCTTCTTCCAGATTACTGTACTAATGCCTACACTTGTATCTTCACTGGTAAGGAAATAAAATCCCTATAATAATCCCTAATGTAAGGTATATTTGGAAGTGTAGGGTAATAATGAATGATCATAACTACATATTCTGTCATTTCATTCATTGGCTACATAATATTAGACTTAAAATATTAATTCTTAACAGTGTTCTGTTGAATTCCTCTTCAAGAGAATTTGGGAAAGATGGGGTAAGGGGAGAAAGGGAGAGGAGCTGGATAAGAACTTAAAAGGTAAGAGGAAAGGTTTACTTACCTATAACTGTAGTTTTGATAGTTTTGCTCCGGCAGATTCACACTCTTGTGATGTGTGTCTCTGCTGCTATGGGCTAGGAATGAACTTAAAATGAAAGGGCCCATAGCAAGCATCCAAATGCCCCCTAACTGATCCACTTAGTTGAAATAAAGTTATTACAGCTTTATTTCTTCCTAATTTAAAGCGTCTAAATTAAGATCCCAAAGAACTGGGTAATATGGGTCCTCAGATGTAAAACATATAGGGAAAAAAAAACATAGATATGAGTATGCTTGTCTTATTTTAAAGAATACTTCTAATGCTCTTAACTCTTTTTAAAAAACAAAAAAAACAAACAAACAAAAAACCCAACACATTAGCCTCTCCAGTAAAACAGTTAACGATTAACAATTTCCTTAGTCTCTTATGAATGGTGCATTATAGAAACACTTCTTAGAACTGGCCTAAAAATCTAACAGTGAACACACAATACTATACATGGAATAGTTTAAATTAAAAGTAAACAAATCTGAATTTAAAAAAATCTAAAGCAATTTAAAAAAGAGTCTATGAAAAAAGATGGGTTCCTCACTGTTTATTTTTCCAAGTAATTTTCAAGGCTATTTTCCCATTTTGAAAGACTCAGGGCTCCTTTTAATACCAGTATCTTATAAATTCTGCATAATTTTGATTTGCAGTATGTGATTAAAAAAAAAAAAAACATGAAAGTTTTGGAGGTAGAGACTTTGAACATGAAAATTAATTCAGGAACAGGTCTAAATCTTGAAGAACATGAAGAACTTAATGTAATGTTCTGGGAAAGGTTTAGATTACCAACTTTGAATCTGCTTGTCTATACACAAAAATAACCCATTTGTATCTGAACAGCCACAGAAGACAAGTTCATACTGAGGTTACCAAAACAAAATTTCTTGTTGAACACCACCTCCTTGCCTGCAAGGTAATACTACCAAGAAGCACAAAAATTCTTGGGAGAGAAGTTTCTAAAAATCGATAGGATTTCCTGTACTCTCTTGATATTGTCAATTCCAGAATGTGAACTAATTACAACTCTAGTTGTGTGAACAGCATGGAAATCAGAACAAGAATCTCCGCACTTTTTCAGAAGCATTCAAAAGCATCAAATACTACAGGAAATGTGACCACTAACAGTGATTACAAGAGAAGGATGTCCTGATGTACCTAAGCAGAGGATGGTTAACTTCTAGTTGATTGTTGTGGAAAAAGATAATTCCTTTCCATATTAGTCCTTCAGAGTCACCCGAACCATAGCTAGTTAGATGATCCAAGTCTTGATAAAGAGTACCTGGATCTACCCGTGATACTATATATCTTTTCAAAACAGAAGATAGGATCTAGATTGACCAACAAGTTGTATCTGATGGGGATATAGAGGCCATTATGAGAGAGGCAACAGGAACTAAAGACCTGAGCAGTTATTACTTTGTACACTAAAGCTACTAGAAATAATAAGCATATTAGAATGAAACTTCTGGTGTTGAGAGCCTTGATACTCAAAATCTCCAATTAGTCCTTTCATTAATTCATACATACAAGTTGCTTGCAAAATTAATCTGTACAGAGAGAATTCCTTGAAAGTAGAAGGAAGAGGTGTAATCTTGTCCTTCCACACATAGGAGGAAGGCAAAATGAATTTTCCAAACTTTGTACCCTTTTACTGTGATAAAACCAATTAAACCACTCAAACCCAAGAAATCACATACACTGAAAGAATAGAACTGTAAAAATAAGAGTACTGAAAAGCACTCATATATGGAGACAAGAGTTCTATTTTGTAATATGTTTTTATGTATACCTGATAGACATTAAGAGAAATCAGCCAGATTTTGCATAAGTGATTTCTGTACTTTTTCAGATAGCAAAGCATGAAAATAAGGTTCCAGAAAAAGTATGCTGACTTTCATAGAAGACACTTCTGCAAAACCTAGTGTTCCACCTGTGGACCTGAGATTGCCTCCCATTTTGAGAGACTTCAGCTAAAATTTTCTAATGTTTTTATTTAGATATTGGGGGAGTGAGTAAGGGGTTATATTACAGAAGGTATTATAATTTCCAAAGAGCCCTAAATCCCTACTTTCCAAATATTAGAAGTCCTCTTTTAATACTAAGGACGTTCTGTAACACTGCCTTTATGAAGAGTAGAGCTTGTATAGTTTTTAACAAGAACTCCCAGAAAACCATCTCCATCTCTTGCCTGGAATAGTTCCACCACACTGCTGGTTCCAAGCCTTGGAAAGAACATGGCATATCCATCTAAAACCCTACTGTTTTAAAAAAGAAGCATCTAAATATCTTTGATGAAGCACTGCACTATAGAGATTTCATGTCTAAAAAAATGAACAGAAGAGATCACTGATCTGCTACCAAAACTCGAGAGAGCACAACTCTATTCAAGGTACTTTATGAAAGGCAACAAAGACTGCATACACAGAAAATGTAATATGACTGCAGTATGTATTCCCATGTCTCAATTACCAAAGCATCAAAGACACTCCCATGCAGATTTCCGCATGTGTTAACATCTACAATAAAAGCACTAACGGGATACTTGCTACGTACAATATCACTTACGCTATGCCAACCCACTGTACTTAGTCCGAATACATGCTACAGTTGCTTGTTTTCTGGACATAATATGATCTGACCTCATAATAAATGTTCTAAAATTCACAAATGCCAGGTTTTCGCATAAACACAGTAAGCAGCTTCTCAAAACTTCACAACAGATTTAGGAGTTACAGGATGTATTTCAAACAGACGAATTTTGATAGGAGCCACAGAAGAACTTACTTGCTCTCACACCAAACCAAACAAATAGAAGTATAGAACAATCCCTGAGCATACTAGCTTGTAGAAGTAGGATCAACTTAGAAGCAATGACAAAAATGTTACCAAAAATACAAACCGTATTTCTCTAAGGTAACAGGTTTTCAAGTAACCTGCCATGAAACTGGTAAAAATCTTTCTATTCAATACTAGCTTTAATCATGACTAAAACTTTGGCAGTCAGAGAGAAAAGAGCTTCTATCTGGCACTGAAGCACCTCAGTGCCAGTCAATAAATGGTGATCATTCATCCCCAAATAAGGCAGTAACTCCTTCACCTGATCCATAGCAATTGCAGGAACTCTGGAATAACTGAGATCTAGAAGAGGATGCAGGTATAAGTGAAGCATAAAGTTGGAACACTTATTTGGTGAGATGGATATCAAGCAGTGGTGAAGGAGAGAGACTGCATCATACAAAAATTGCTCCTTTCCCCAAAGAGAAACAAATCAGTCTACCTGTGGCTATATAATAATAGTATACAAACTTCACAACTTAAGTACATAATTTCTTGAAAGCCAGAAAAAAAAAGAAGAGTTTCAGTCTTGTTCAAAGTTTAGAAGGCTGCGGTACACCATAAAAAATCCACTCCAATTTTCCAGATGTTTCTTATCTAAAGCATGCTGTTCAATTTACCTAGCACTGCAAAAATAAAAGTAACTTCAGTAGAACAAAATATTAGGAGACAGACACCAGGCCCTCCATGAATAAGTTTAAAATTAGTGATTACAAGATGATGCAAACAGAGCACAAAAATGATCCATTTCATTAAATCAAAATTAAAGGCAGTAAGGATCTCTTGATGTGAGCACCCGTTTTCTACATAGACTGACAAACAATATTGTCTAACAAGACTTGATTTAGTTACCAAATGACGAATATCTGAAGTTAAAAATTTTTGTAACCTCAGCAATTTATATTTATATACACACTCTCTCACTTTTCTGATACCTATGAAATAGAAAAACAAACAAACACACAAATACCTCACCATGAATAGGGAGAAGATATGCTATCTCTAGTGGCTAAAACCCAAACTCTACATAAAAATAGTTGCATCCTTGTAAGTATGTCCAAAATCACCATTTCCAACTACGAGCTTTTGAAGTTAGAATGTGCTCCACTTACACATCCGCAAAATTGTTCCTGAAATTAACTAGTAAATTTGCATTATATAATATTTTTTTCTCAGAGGTTAAAGACAGAGGAAGCTTTTGAGAAATACTTATGTTAACATATAACTATCCCATAAAATAAATCTTAATTTGAAGATTTACACATGTATCTTGAATTCACTTTGAGATTTTGAAGCCTGAAGACCATCAAATCATCACACAAAAGCAAAAAAATAAAGTAGATTCAAATGAAGTCAGTTACGTCAACATGTATAGCCACTGAAGTGACAACATTTCAGAGGCTCATCTGGTTCTGTGTTAGTGATCATGCAGATAAGATATTCCTCTAAAAATTATAATACCTGCATAATAATGAATAATAATATTGAAAATCCAGGTGAACACTGGATACAACATAGTATGTTTTAATCAATCATTACAGTGGCTTGAAAAGAACAGATGTGATTATAATCTAACATCTCCTTCACATTAGGTTTAAATGGGAATATGAATAGATGGGAGTATAAGTTTTTCTGTATTTTCTTATATTAGGTAACAAAAGCATGAATAATTCAGCTACCAGAACTTAGTGCAAATTTTGAGTCATGGTACTGCTGGGATTTTAGAAACTTTATAAACCATCTTAATCATACTTCATTCAGTCCCACGGTTCAAGTAAGAATAGGTTAGAAAGAATTCTGAAACATAAGAACTTCACTTTCCACACAGTAAGACTCCAAATAAAGAAAATCAGCTATAAAAAATATGCATATATGAGAGATTACAGTTCATTGCTGGAGGGGAATGGAGATGAATGCAGTAGAAGAACCTACACTGAGTAAACAGAACTGAACTATGTGACAATGAAAGGAAGTATTT
>PPHD01004734.1:5824-27900 GCA_002909625.1 Bambusicola thoracicus | reverse complement strand
CCCCCATTCTTTTAATAGAAAGTTTTAAGTCTGACACAGTTCTGTTTGTGTATTCTGCTCTGTTTTTCTTGTCTCCACCTATCTTGAGTTTCATGAAGATGAATGCTACCGTGAATGAACGTCTCGGGCGCTTCTGATACTACTATTATTTTTGAACCATTTTAGACCTGAGGTTCGTGAGCTCTTGGTTTTATAATAGTCCATTTCTCTGAAGGACTAGCACAGTAATGCTGTTATGCCTGAAGTCATAGGGGATCTGAAGAGGCATAGCATAGCTGGGCTAAATCCAGAGGCAGAGGCTGGATGCATTCTGTAGCTTGAGTCACTGGATCAGTTGGGGTGAAGCTGTCCTGACTCTGATAGCAATCTGTGGCACAGCCACTGCCTGCCCAGCCCTCAGTATGGATGGTGCTTCCCCAGTCCAAGGGTAGGGCTGCAGCTCTCTTACAAGTAGAAATCACGACAAGCATACTCTCAGCTCTGATGAAGCTTGTTACCGCGTACTGTGGGAAACTTGCTTATTTCATCAGAGGAAGCTCTCTTGGGATTCCAGGAGGTGGGCAAGTTCATAATTCATTGCCTCCTCTTTTTCAGACGCTAGATTTTAAGCACAAATGCAGCTGATGGTTTCTTATTACTTATATTGCTGCTGTGACACTGATGCGTGGAACAGAATGACTGAGCCTCATCTCGTTTCTCTTTGATAAATTGCGTTACAAGGTAAAGTGAATACTCCAGCCTGAGGAAGTTCCTAGCTATGTTGAGTGTATTGAATTATTTTTATCATAGTAAATATTGCAGTTCTGGAACGTTCCACTTTCTGACAGCATTTTTTTTGTACTGCAAGGGGTTTTCTTGGGGATTTACACAGAATCTCAGAATGGCATGGGTTAAAACTGTTGCCCCTTGTCTTATCAGTGGAAGCCCTTGTGAAAGGTCTTTCCATATTTCTTACAGGCACCCCTCAAATACTGGCTGGCTGCAAATGAGATCTCCCTGGAGCCTTCTCCTGGCTGAACAAGCCCGGCTCTCTCAGCCTTTACACTTAGGAGAGGTGCTCCAGCCCTCTGATCATCTTTGTGTCCCCCTCTGGACCCGTTCCAACAGCTCCACATCTTTTTTGTGCTGTGTCCAGACCTGGACGCAGTACTGCAGGTGGGGCCTCACAGGGCAAAGCAGAGGGGGACAATCCCCTCCCTCTCCCTGCTGCCACCCCTCTGATGATGCAGCCCAGGGTACTGTTGGCCTTCTGGACTGTGAATGCACACTTCTGCCTCATGTCCAGCTTTTCATCCACTGGAACATCCAAGTCCTTCTCTGCAGGGCTGCTGTCAGTCCATCTAGTTGCAGAGAAAACAGGAAAAAGTCAGGCAGCGTAGTGGCAGAATAGATTTCTTTTTTTCCCCCCGCAAGGTGGCACTCCTCTCTGACCCACATGCACATAATTTTTGCCTGTTCTGGACAAAATCAAGATGTGGGGTGTATTGCTGGATTGCTTGGCTTTACTTTCTGGGGTCTTTCCTGTGTTTTTGAGGCTTAATTTCAAATGATTTGCCTACCCAAATCATGCATTGTGTGAACAGTTGTTAGAACGGTAGACCAGTCAAGCCTTTCAGAACATTAAAACACAAGTAAATTCTCTGTGTTTAAAGTTATGGGGAGGTGTTGTGAAGGGATGGTGTAATACTAATCAAGCTGGTTATAATCTAGAGGATTTGATTTTGTCTTTCTGGTTTCCAGTTCTTAAACACCTAATCTCCTCACAACTAGTAATTTCTACTCAACAGCTTTCACGGCAATTAGAAACAGTCATTTCAGATGCATTTGGGCTTGTGGACTTACACGGCTAGGCTTCTGAAGCATTCTGTAAGGTGCAGTAAGTGCTCTGTTAGATACATTAATGGGTATCTCTT
This sequence comes from Bambusicola thoracicus, assembly GCA_002909625.1. Lineage (NCBI taxonomy): Eukaryota > Metazoa > Chordata > Aves > Galliformes > Phasianidae > Bambusicola > Bambusicola thoracicus. The sequence goes on along the minus strand of PPHD01004734.1, from coordinate 25,987 downwards.
TCCGTTCTTTAACAACACCTCTGCTGCAGATGTAACACTATTTTTGTAGGGGGAAAAAAAAGTTATTCTTATCCTTGAGACAGTCAGAAATTTAATTTGAATACCTATTTCCACCAGAAACAGCTTCACGTAAATGAGATTTAAACTATTACTCTGGTAAACAAGATTTCTTTTTCTTACGCATTGTTAAAGCAGAAATAACTACCTTAGTAAGTCAGCTTGTCTGTACGAAGTTAATAACAGACTAATTTTAGCGAGAGGTATTGGTGATGGGTGCATGGTTGGACTGGGTGATCCTGTGGGTCTTTTCCAACCTTGGTGATTCTATGATTCTAATTAGAAGACTATGAAAAACAGTATCGTTGCTGTCGTGAGCATCAGTTTCTAGGTCTTGAATGTTTTATTTTGCCGTTTACTGTCTTTAAATCATAATTGAAACCGACATATGGTTTTTAGGTAGGAATTTCTGACTGTATGTTAAAGGTTGGTGGTGTTCTGGATCCACTGCAGAGATTCCTTTCAGCAAAGTTCAGATTAGTGATGCTTGCATAGATCCCCATCGATCAAATACAGCGATTGGCTTCTGGAGCTCCAATTTCTGTCTGCAAATAGTATCTCAACAGAACTAAGTTTATCTTCTCCTGAAGGCTGCCGCACCTACTGTGGACCATCCGCCTTGTGTTCAAGCTAAGAGGGGAACTATCTGGCTCTCCTTCCCCTTACCATGACTTGTGCCAGTTCTTCCCTCAAGTGGCAGTGGTTGGGATTGGGAGTGGTGGTGCAGCGCGGTGCAGTGAAGGATGTCCTTGGGCTTCTGTGATCACGTGTGACACTGCTCTATAAGGATGCTGGAGGAAAAGCACTCTGAGTTCACAAGTGTCCCATCCCTCATTTAAAAAAGCAGAACTTGGATTTTTCTGGTCTGGAGCAGTAGATGATCCCTTCGTTTACAATAGGTGAAGCAGATAAAGGAAGACATACGTACTTTATTTACCATTAAATCAAAACAGTGTGGCTTATATAAGGCCCAAGGTTATTAAAAAGCCTTCCAAATGTTCCATCCTGTCCTGAATTAATCTGTTTGTGGGAGCTTTGCTTCTGGGTCACATCTGCAGATGAATCCAGAGAACTGTCCTAAATGTCATTCAGTTTTTATTGCAGCTGCTTTAAAAGAAAAACACAACACACAAAATAAATTCAAACCCCAACCAAATCAGCAGTAAATCCTGGCTTCATTCTCTTAATTTGCTGAATTAACTGTTAATTCAGCTCAAGAACTGTTAATCATCTATCCTGAAGAATGCCTATTGCTGTTGGACTTCTCAATTAAAACTTCATAAACTGTTAGTCAAACAGTGGAATTATGCATTGACGCTCAACATGTTGGCTTTCCCCCTGGTTTTCACTGTTGGGCAGTGAGTTTCTTCAGGCTCAGAGAGTTCTGTCCCCGAGGCGCTGACATGAAAGTGAAATTGTTTGTGGCGACTTGCTGCAGAAAGGGCTCACCTGGGCTTTATAAGGCTCTGATTTATAAGGAGACAGTGGCCGATCACTTCCTTTTCAGTAAAGCATGAGCCTCCTAGGCCCATCCATTCTGATGAAGGCAAGGTGGGTGTGTGGTTTGTACGCGAATTAATGAAGGCTTCAATGCCCATATTCCTCCTATGCTGTCCCTTCTTCATTCCCTTACCCTCTCCAAAGCAGTTTATCATGTTACCCCCAGCACACGCACAGATCTTACCTGTGTTTTGTGAGCAATATCGCTCCAGTTGAAAGTGCTTCAGCAAACCATATGGCATTTAAAAACTGCCCCAACATGGGAATAACTAATGCCTCATCCTACGTGTCAGTATTGCCTCCAGCAATTATATCACACTGAGCTAAGGTATTCTGGGGGAGCTGTGGGTTCATGTGGTTGTTGTGATGGTACTTTGTGTCATTTGTTCATTTATCTTTACCAAACCATTTGTGGGTGCCCCATGAAGAATGACTTCATTGCAGCTCTCACCTGCAGCGTTCAGACCCTGTAGATCTGGAAGCCTCTGCCTTTACTTCCATTTCTTGGGCCTTCTCTTTCATTGCCTTTACATTACAATGCTGCTTACTTCTTCATCAGTGACAGAACTCTGTTTTGATTTAATAGTGTGCAGTGCATTTGGAAAAAACATTGGGTTTCATAGTGAAGCACAACTTTCGAGAGGGTACCAAAGTCTTGAGTTCTCAGTCACTGCTGATAGAAGAGAACTTGCTTTGGATTTGTTGGTGTATGTGGGGTGTACGACCACTTTATAAATGTAATCATAGAATCATAGAATGGCCTGGGTTGAAAAGGACCACAATGATCATCAAGCTTCAACTCCCCAGCTATGTGCAGGGTCACCAACCACCAAACCAGGCTGCCCAGAGCCACATCCAGCCTGGCCTTGAATGCTTCCAGGGATGGGGCATCCACAACATCCTTGGGCAACCTGTTCCAGTGTGTTACCACATATCCTTCTGAATCATGACTTTGCAGCCATTTTTTAACTACTTAGTGAAGGACTTGATCACTTTTAACATTCCTTCTGAAGATTTATATGTATCACTTTTTTGTAGTGTTTCTGAGCCTGTTGCTGATCCAGGGGATCCATATATGTACCCAAGTAATTTAAAGGAATTTATGAAGATAAGTTCCTTTAGCATTCTGCCAAATTCTTCTTTTAGTGCATAATCATCTTCCAAAAGTTAATGAGCCGAGAAGATGAGATTCAGATCCTGCCCCTGCCAAGGTACATTGTGAAGTCTTTATGTTCCCAGTGCAGGATGTAGTACAGGATGGCACTGTTGTACTGAAGGGCCCAGAAACGAGAGCATTGAATTTGGTAAAATGGCAGGGTGTTGTTGGGGAATGAATAGAGAAACTTCACTCCTATGCTCACTCTGAAGTACGTTGACCCCTTTTCACAAGGTTTATTGATGTGGTGATAATTTGTACCGTGAGAGATGAAAATGTTACTGCCCATGAGCTCCCCAAATCTCTCAAGTCCCACTTCAGTGCTTCAGCCAGAGGTCCTTTCTTGCTTCATTTGCTCTTACTTCAGTTAGTGCAAGTGATGAACGGTGTTTGTGCTTTCTCTCCTGCGCCTGCATGCTCTGTTTTGTTCTGTTTTGTTCTGTTGGTGTGGAGATCCTTCCCCCTTCCAGAGGCTCTGTGCAGGGAAAAAGCACTTTGCTTCTGGCCTCGCTGTTATCAGCTCTGCTGCTATGCCCACTGAAGGTTAGAAACCATTCACTTGTAGGTGCTGAATTCCTTGTGTGTTAGAAACTAAGCGATGACTGGGAGTTACCGAGGCTGAAATGCATTTTCCTTCTACTCTGGAAGCAGGGCACTGGGGTAGATAGAGCATTTTTGGCATCAGTATGAGCAAGAACAGCTGCTGGCCTCCATCTACCCTCAGTCGCACACTGGAGTGTCTTGGCAGACTTAACTGGAAACTGATCGGGTTTAAAAACAACTCACCAAGATAAACAGTATGTTTATTTTTAATTTGGGTCTGTTCCTCATACAGATCGCTGCTTGGATCCACTCAAAAGTTGTGGGATAACCAAAGAGGTGTCTCGGTGCCATAGGTGAAGGACAAGCAGAACCCAAATTCATAGGTGTCGGAAGGAGTTTCAGAAAGAGGGGGACAGCTGCCTGGAGTGCTTTAGGAGAACTATTGACTGTGGAGTAGAGCAGGGAGAAGGAAAAAGAATGGGTTTATTATTTTTCCAGGGTTTCATGTTATGATGGGACTGTACAGGTAATCTTGATAACTGTGAAAAGAGTTTGTACCGGCAGGGCTGCGGTACTGTAGGAACTGGCAAAACATTCAGACTGGTTTTGTTAGGAACAAGGGGGTAATCAAGTCTTGGCTTTTGGTTTCACAGATGCTTACTGGGGTTCCTCTCGGCCCCTAGTTACTGATTTTATGTTCCTGTTATCACAGCCTTCTTAGGTTCTTCTGCGCATAATATATTTTTCCACTTGTAATTTTCGCCTTGAGACAAATCTCTTCTGTGGTAGGAACTCAGCAGCCCACCCGTGGCTCGTCGCTCTGTTCTCTGGCTGTCCCAGTTGCATTCGCTGAGTTTTGTAGTCTCTTCCAAAATGTAGGTTTAGATGAATCCTGCTCCTGCAGAGGCCCTCTCATTTTGCTGTCTGTTTCATTGGATTTTCAGGCATCCTCTTCCTTCCCATACAGGGCACGTAATGCTGAAGCCGTCGCTCACGTGTTGTATCCTTTTCATTCATAGGGGACGGTCTTTAGTTTGGAATCTGAAGAGGAAGAGTACCCCGGCCTCATCGCAGAGGACAGTAATGATATCTACATCCTGACCAGTGACAACTCAGGCCAGGTGAGCCCCCCAGAGTCCCCGACGGTGACCACGTCGTGGCAGTCGGAGAGCCTGCCCGTCTCCCTGTCCGCAAGCCAGAGCTGGCACACAGAGAGCCTGCCCGTCTCCCTGGGGCCGGAGTCCTGGCAGCAGGTGGCCATGGATCCTGAAGAAGTCAAGAGCCTGGATAGCAACGGCGGGGCTGAAGAAAGGAGCGAGAACAACTCTTCCAACTCCGACATCGTTCACGTGGAGAAGGAAGAGATACCGGAGGGGATTGAGGAAGCGGTGGTGTCAGCGGTTGCTGGAGAGACCGTGCGGGCTGCGTTTCCAGAAACCCCTGCTTCTTTACAGGAGGTAAAACCTCAAGCCGAAATTGTTGCCGTGGAAAAAGCACATCCCTCTGCACGTCGTACAAAACAGGAGGAGAAGGGAAAAGCGGCTGAAGAGCTCGTTGAACCTGAAATCCCCGTGTTAAGTAAACCTGTCCCAAAGTTAACCCCGTCGGAAGAAAAGGCTGCACCAGAACCTGAGAAAATACTGCTTCCAGGGGAAAAAAAAGCGGGGAAGGAGGGCCCTTTGGAAGAAATAGAAGAGAAATCCTCTGCTGCAGAGGAGAAGCCTATCTTGTTGCCGGAAGGGAAATCCATACTGCTGTACGGTGGGGCTGCTGCAGTGGCCATATTGGCTGTGGCAGTCGGAGTAGCGCTGGCGCTTAGGAAAAAGTAACAGAGCTCTCTTGAGGAGGTGGTGGGAGAGAGAGAAGCGAGCGCGATCCAATTGTTGTAGTTGTGTTACCTAAAGGTTGAGCTGCCTGCTGTGTAATTGGACATTTGAGTAACGGTGACGGGGTGAGGTCATTCAGTAAGCCTCCAGCTATGGACAATCACGTTTTTAGTAGAACTGGGGGCGGGGACTGGTTTTTCCTGATTAAAGTACAGGGGTATTTTTAAGAAAAAAAAAAAACCACAAATAATAATAAATTCTGCAAACGTAAGAACTTAAGTGCAGGTGCTGAAGAAAGGGGTGCTCGTACTCGAGGAACTGGAACAGAGAATCCGTGGGGAAGGGTAGAGCCAACTGCTGCCAACCCCTGGAGTTTTTGGCTTCTCCGAGCGACTGCTGCTGCAGCCGTGCTGTGCTGTCACTTCCCTGCGCTTCCCGAGCCCTTCCTAGCCCAAGTCCTGCAGCGAGAGGCTGGTCTCCTTCTGGCTCAGCTTCCTCTCAGGTACTGCACTGCTCCTTGTAACCTCGCAGGTTCCTCTTCAACCCCAGCAGGAGAGTGCTTATTCTTACCTCTTTGCTCCCACCCGTTCTGGCCCTTAAGAGTTCCCAAAGCCCCCATGGAGATGCTGCCTCTCTGTAGCGGTACTCGCTCTGAGCACCCCGTGTTCTGCAGGGAGAGGAGCACACAGCACCTGCAGCTGTGGGGCAGGGTGGGATGGCTGCTGCGCTTGGCTGGTCTTGGGAATCCATTTGCCGTGCTCCTGCCCGCCTCACTGCCACCCTTCAGATAGCGGAGATGCACAGCTTACGCCGGACACGGTGTCACTCGGTGAGCGCTTGGATACCAGAGTGTATTCAGCAAAGGCGTGGCAAAACTGTGTGTGCAGGGGAGGCCGATGCCTCCTGTGAGATGCGCGGGTTCAACGCTCTTTTGTCCTGTATCATGCTGCAGTCTGTGTCGTCTTTCACAGGTTAAACGCAGGGGGTATGTAGTCCTACTGTGGTCTTGGCTGCGACAGAATCCCACGTATATAAAGCAGTGGATTCCGGTCACTCAGCAAAACAGCATTAAACACCTTTCCCCATTTGCCCGTTCCCGAGCTGACCCAGGGTGTCGTGCGGTGCAATTTCTTTTGCGACTCTGAATGTGTAACAGTTAGATGACATTTGCAGGTTCACAAATGATGAGAACGTAGCTTTGGAAAAAGCAAACCCCTTTTCCCGCAGACGCAGTGCTTCAGGTGCTTGCAGGGAGAAGCCTTTAAGGCACTGCTGTACCGACAGAGCTGACCACAAACGTTCCTTTCGGAGCGTGTTTGTGTCCCTCCTGCTCTGTCCTGCAGCTCTGTGGGTGAGGCCGCAGATTGTCCAGGCAGAAGATACCGATGCATCTCTGAGGGCTGACGCTGGCACTGTGACTTAGAACAGGTGGAGACGGGGGAAAGGGGACTCGAGATAATGTTAAAATCAAAACGTGAGCTTACAGTAAGCTTACTCTTCATAAAGCACAAAGACAAGGTACTTTATCTCCAATCAACCTTATCTAGGGTATTTCCTGCAGTGAGCCTGTTTCTTAAGTGATCCGATAACGCAGAGACTTTTAGCACATTCTCTGTTTCAGCTTATTCTTGGTCCCATCCTATCCCACTCACGCTGGTGGGTCAGTAAGAAGCTGGCAGAGTCTGGGGAATTCTTCGTTTAAGGTTTTTGGAGAATGGATTTTGTAGAAAACTTCTCAGGTTTGGATTTGTGTGACTTTGAATGCTGAAAGGAAGGACTGTTAGGTGTGTACCCCTGCTGGGAGGGGAGCCCCAGCTCGGGAGCCGTGGATCAGCAGCATGTGTGGGTCAGAGATGGCTTCTCTGTGTTTAAGAGGGAGAAAGCTGGCCTTAAAGTTAAAACAAAAAGCAACAGCAACAACAAAAACCAAAACGTATACTGTGTTGCAAAATGGAATTGACTTTGTATGCTCCTTTTGACGTGTAAGAATGTGTGCAGTTTTGCTTCATTTCACATCCAGACGAATGATGCGATATGCAAGGGAAGCTGCTTGTTGCCTTGTGGCAGGGGCTGCTTTGTGGTCCCACAGGCTGGGATGGGGTTCCCCTCTACTGCTGCTTTGCTGATGGCTGTCACGTATGTCCCTGCTGTTCCCTGTGGGCATGGGCTGCTTTAACCCCAGCTGCATCCTCTCCTTTCTGAAGGCGAGGCATTGACATGGGGGAAGATACCCCATCTGCAGCCACTCAGAAGTCCCTGGATCTGCTCTGAAGCAGACATGGATGTTTTGGATGTGCCGGATTACTTGTGTGCACATGAGGGGGTGAAGTCATTCTTTGGCTCTTCTCTTTAGGTGGCTGTATTGCTAGTAGTGCAGGAGGTGGGTGCAGGGCAGATGACAATAGGTCTACCAGGGAAGCATCCCTCGTTGACGCATAGGGCTCAATGGGGCGTTAAATAAGAAGCGTCCTCTTTCTTATAGAGCAGCAGCGGTGAGGAAGACAAATGCTTTGGGGATTTTTTTTTAAGCATTTTCATGGTGGGGTGAGAGGCCCAAGTATGGGGTATTTTGCAGCATTTAGTGGAGTGCCAGCTGCATTTTGGTTGCTTGGCCCCTTCTTTACATACTTCCCATCTTTAGGGCCGTAGAGAAATATCTGTCAATTCAAGAAGAATTTGTTACCGTCTTCTTCCCCCATCCCTATATCCGTGTGTATAGACAAAAAGCCTGTTGTGCGTTCCCTTTCCCTCTAGGAACACTCCATAAGCTGGAAAGGTCTCTTACGGACTTGAATTCTGAGCCTGTTGTGCTTGGCCAGCACTGGAGGGCCCTGGGGAAGTCACCAGAAGGTTGTGTAGCCTTAGCAACGGCGTTCTTACTGAGCTGGGTGCTGGGCTCCTTGTCCTATTGCAGGTGTGAATTAGGGAATGGAGGGGCTTTCTCCTGTCTTCAAGCACTCTGAAGTAGTCCTTAACAGCCTGGTCTGATTACCCTGAACTGGGTGAGGCAACCTCTGTTTAGTGGAACTCTTGCAGCTGGCAAAGGCAAGGCGGTAGGCTATCTACTTATAAAAGAAAAAGCATCTAGAATTACTCTCACTTGTGTTACTTACTTACTCCCTTCCCAAAAGTGCCTCAATATGTCCTTGAGTGGCCTGTATCTTAACAAAGTATCTACCTTAGACCCATTTGTTCTTCACCTTATCCTCGTCTGCAGCACATCCTCAAGCTGAGATGATGAAACAAAGGGCTGGACCTGCGGAACGTGTGAAACGCTGCACTCTGCACGCCTCTGTGCACAGCTGTGAGACCTGGCTTGGGAGCCACAGCCTGAGCTAGACGCTGAGGGAACTACGGTGGGGAGCGTACTAAATAAGGAGCTGTCAGGAAAATGGCTTTCGAGATGAGGTGAAGCTTAACCTTCAGTTGTGCTTAACTCTAGGCTCACCTGGGCACTGGGGCTGGGAGCTGGGGAAGGTCTTCTTCCAGAAGGCAAAGCTGGAACAAGAACTGAAACCTGGAGTCCCAGTGTTGTGTAACAGCTCAACCCGTGGTCACAGAGCCATGCATGTACCCTCCTGGTGCAGCCGTGTGCTGTGTGGGAGCGTGGTGAGGGGATACAGGCTGCTTGGCCGCAGCTCGATACAGCTGTGCCAGCCGCTTGGCTCAGCTGAAATCAGAATAGGGTGAGTAGGGTTCTCAAGGAGATAAACAACTTGGCTGCCCACTATACTGAAGATAGCTGGTGCCTAAAATACTAGGTCTAATCTCATGATGCAACAAGCCCAGAGATGGCAAAGCAAAGCAACCCAGGCTGCAGGCTTCTGACTGATGTCAGATGTCAGTCCTTAAGCATCTGCCCGCTCCAGGTGCTCACCAGGCTGAGCAGCAGCCCAGCGCAGTGGAGACGTGGTCTTGTCTGTACTGCATCAGGGTTTGGATGGCAGCAGCTTAACTTCAGGATGCCGTGGTGCCGGCAGCTGGCTCTTTCTTTCCTAACCTGCCTGCCTGCCATCCTGGCTGAGGGCTGTGCTCTGGGGCTGAAAGCTGTAGCGCTGAGTGCTTTTGCATAGAGCAAAGTCTGATGCCAGGATCCCATTTCCTTCTTATGTAGCTCTGAGCACAGCTAGGCTGGCAATTTGGACTGTATTTTTAAACTATTCAGTGCTTTCTAATGGTCACAACTGGAAAAGTGTTAGTTAGGTTGGAAAAGTTCAGTTTTTTGTTGTAATGATGTAGTAAACAAAATAACTGAGGTCACAAAGCCTTCCTTCCATTGAACCCACAGGGGTATGGCAGTCCTAGCAAAGCCCTGCTAAGGCAGGTGTTACTATCAGGCAGAAATAAACATGCTTCTGGCAGCACAGTCGTTCCTTCACTGAAGCAGAACAAGCTCATGCTTTAAAGTCTGTCTCTAAGAATGTAATTCCGAGGTTGTTTAGCTGTGAATGTTTGGGAGGAGGGGAGGAGTGAGCACCCACCCCACCCACCATGGGTACATATAGCCCAGGTCTTCCATGGAATGTCTCATTTTAGGCACAAAACATACTGAACGCTGACTTGTCGTGTGTGTTTTCTACTCCAGTAGCTCACAGACAGGAGAATGTGTTTCCCAGTGAAGCACGGAGCGGTGAGGCGCATTACTGCCTGCACCTATTGAAGGCAGAAGCTGTGCACGACTCGTTGGGCTCAGTCTGCTTCACTTCAGTACTAGGAGGCTACCAAGAGCAGCAGCGCTTTGACTGTGTGCGTCTGTGCCGTGCTTCCAAGTGCAAGCTATGTATTGCCATAAGAAAAAGCAGCAAACAAACAGGGTGGGAGGGGGTCACATATAATCCACCAGCAGTCACTCTGGTCCCCCTAGCTCAGGCCCCTGCTGAGCAGGATGTACTGCACCCGCTTTATGCAAAGGCTCTGCAGCTGCCTGTGGTCATGGCTGGAGAACAAGAGCTGTGCCAGCTCAGAAGGGGGCAGCTGTAGCGTTACCAATACAGCCAGGGGAACCAGAACACATCGCTCAGCTTCACCTCCTGTGTTAAATGACATGGTCACTTTTTTCTACTTTGAGCTGACCCTCTTTCAGTCTCTTAGGTAGGCTGACTTGCTTCCTCCTGGGTAGAAGTCTATGGTATGCTGTAGGAGAGGGGGAGCTGCAGTTAGCTTCCAGTGGAAGCTGCTTTTGATCTCCCTGCAGTATCTGCAGGGGAGGCAAGGAACACTATTGAGTTGGACAGAACAAGCTGCAGAGGACGCATCTTACTGCTATACCTTTAGGGGGTCTCTCCCCATTTTGATCTTGCATTATAAGCTTTTATTCAAGTATAAAGCTAAAACCCACGTGGGTGAAGTAGCAAAGTCTAATGGGATGGACTCTGTGTGTGTGTCTGGGGAGGTCTTCCACCAGGCTTCCGCTGGCTGGCAGCAGGAAGTGCAGGTCCTGGTCCTGAGAGATGGGCCTGGGGGAAGAGACCCAGCTTGGGCTGAGGGCAGCCCCTGCCCCAGGAACCGATAACAACACGCAAGTGTAGCTCTCTTGGGGAAAGCTATCTAAAGCTTCTTGTGCCATTTGGTTAATAAAAGCGTTTCCACCTTTAAAAGAAAGTTCTTTCCAGCTTCGTTGTTCTAGAATCAGTTTAAGCGAAGGGGTATGTACGTTTTTCCCTCTACCAATGGGACACTGCTGTAAGACCATGCCCCCAGGTTGCACTTTAATAAATGGGACAGTTTTCAAAACATGGAGGTTGTGTTGTGATTTTCTTTTCCTCCCCCATTCAAGTGCAGGTACTAGCAGACAACCAAGGTCAGTCTTGGTGCAGGTGGAAGCCAACAGCTGCAGCACAGCAAGAGTGCTGTAAGGACTTGCACCAAAGCCCTACCATTCCTGTGAAGGAGGGGGGGGGGAAATATGTGTGTCATATCCGTTTTTATTTAAAAACAACACAAAACAGCACCAATAAAAGGACATTATTTACATGATTTCTTCAGAGGCAGCTGGATCACAAGTAGAGCCTCAGCCACCACGTATGTGATGACACATACATCAAACAACCTGAGTCCAAGTCTGTTCACTGAACCTGAGATGTGAATACAGTGTGCTACTGACCAGAGACACCAGGTACTCCTCCCTTCTCATTCAAGGCTGGTATCTTTTTCCTCTCCAGCAAGCTGTTCTGAAGCCAGTGACCACCTTCTTTCTTAAGCATATCCAGATACTGTTCCTCCCCCCAAAATCCCCTCCTGTACTGTGCCCAGCTGCAGCACAGAAACCTGCAGGATGCAGCAGCTGGTTAGAAATACTCACAAGGTGGGCTCAGCACCCACTGTGCTTCCCCTGGAGGCACGAGCCAGGGGCTGTACCGCATTACATCTGCTACCAAAAAGGAGAGGGAAGAAAAAAGAAAGAAAAAAGACCTATTTTGTAAAATGGAGAAGAGTAGGCACTATATCTTACAGGTGCTGGCAGACCAGTCATGCAGCTCTCACTACCATCGCTACTGTGCTAGTCTACAAAAGCCCATCTACAAGCTCTGCCTTCCCTTTCACAGCCGTGTCTCAAAAGTTACGAGCAGAAAAGGTATCTTAGCAGACAAAGAAGTTAAAGAGTCTTCAGGAAGCCGATGGCTGGAGATCTCTCACTCACGCAGCTAGGAGGAAAGAAATGGAACCAGCATTAACCACAACAGGGTCTTCTTGCAGCCGCAAGCCCTCCACCTGCCTGCCCAGCCCATGGACTTGGGCAGCTTCCAGGAAGGCAAAGCAGCAGCAGCCTGTGCACCCACATAGGCCCCTGCACTCTACGCACATCCATGCCTCAATGCTGCCACCTGCTGTGCTGCATGTCTGTTAGCCCTCAGGCCTGCATTCTGTGGTAGGACTGGCTTTGGGAGGAGGTCCCAGGGAAGTGAGCAGAAGGTGGACACTGCCCTCAGCCTCCCTCCCTCCCTTTGCACATCAGCCTTTGTGGCTTGCAGGCACCAGCAGCTCTTCCCCACCGAGCCCCCAGAGCCCCAAGCATTGTGGGAAAACCAGCAGGCATCTGGCGGGGCCCTCAGGGAATAACTAGGGCCAGCAAAGAGACTGGCTGTGACTTGCACTGAGCTGCAGAGCTGTTGGATAGCACTCACCATTCTGACAACGTAGTTGTGGAGGTGTTGGCTGATGTAGTTCACAGTGGTGCTGAAGACACGCTGTAGAAGGGAAGGCATTTGATTTGCCACTTTCTTAGTTAAGAGCATTGCTAGCACCAACATGGCCTTCTCTTGCTCCAGATCTGATGGGATGGCTCTGGCAAGTCCTTCCACTGCCTGTGACAGGCACCGTGTTATCTCCTGCATAGAGGGAAGAGAGGATGTCAGTGCAGCAGCTGTGCACCTATACAGACACATTAGAAGCTGCCACGCTCCTTCCCAGGCTGTTACATACCCAGGTGGCAGCAAGGATGACCGATGGCCTCAAAAGCTCAGCCGCTCACCCAGAAAAACAAAGAAACAAGGAAACAACACACAGCATTGGAAAAGTTAGTTTAGCGCCTCACACACTCAGGGTGCAACAGCCCAGAATCTGCACCTAGCCCGCCAGGTCCTGAAGTAGCCCAAGAATCCAGGGCTCCCAGGAGAGGGGAACCTACCTTAAATCTTAAACACAGTGAGTATCGGGGCTACATGCCTAGGGGCACCTGGTATGGAGAAAAGCTTCACAGAAAAGTCTTCACATAGGCAGGAGCTAGAGAAGGGGTCCAGGCACAGAACAAACACTACCTCACTTCTGCTTCCCCACTCCTCTCCCCCCAAAATATAATCATTTCAATCCTGCCTTTTCGAGCCAAGCAGACCCTCAAATCAAAGACAGCACTAACTTCATCACAGGCAGAGAAACACAAGCAAGCCAAATATCCAGTTATACAGTTAGCTCTTGAAGATGTCAAAAGGCTCTGGGGAAACAAATTGTGGCTGTTGATCCAGATGTGGATACTTCCCTTGCAGAGCAGTGAGGCACATTAGATGCCGGACCAGGGATGCTAAGTCTCATCCCATCATAAACTGTGAGAGAACCTACACTGAAGCAGTGGAGGTGCCACCTACAGAGGCCTTTTCAGCAGGTTACCCATCCCAGCACAAAGCACTGCTACTCCCAACACCGACAGCCTGTGAGCCAGAGGATTAAGGCGCCGTAAGAGGGAGTGCTGGCTCTCACCGACTGCTGAGTTTCAGTGCTCAGTGATAAACACAAGCCAAACTTCTGCCAGGTTTGTCCATCTGACAAGCAGCTGACGTTCAGGACCCAGCATCAGAGTTCAAAGATCTTAAAAACAAAATGACCTCTGGAAGTCAGCCCTGCTCCACAACCTCACCTTCCCCGCCTGCAGAAAGGGACAGAGCCCAAGCAACTCACTTTGCCAGACAAAGGCTGCCACAGCGTACAGGTTCACCAAAGCATCTTCTAACAGAACTTCACATCAAATATTAACATTTCGGATTCATTTTAGAAGCGCAGTAATCAAGGCATCAAACTAGGAAGGACTCAACATTTAAAAGGGGAGCTACTCATCAGGTTGCTTTTCCACTCACCTCTCTAGGCAGATTCTCATTCAGGAAATGTTGCACTAGATCATTTACTACTTTTGCTTTGATTTGTTTATCCAGCTGGTCTCCGATCTCAGCAAGCTGAGCAGCAATGTTGTGGACAATTGCTTCATTTACCTCAGGGTCAGGCACTGCCAACACACACAGCAGGATTTAGTTCACAGGCTGCAGCCACGCTGGGTTCAGCATAGATAAGGTGACCTATGGCATTTTGCCCATCTCTGTTGCCAAAGTCCCCCTACCCCCCTGATCTTCTTCCCATACTGCCTTTGTGACAGCCATACACACTAAGCGAGGAAGTCAGAACACATCAAGATTTGCTCAAGATAACTACTGTCCAGAGAGGGGAGGGAAGGAAGAGTGTGCCTGATTTCTCAACTGACAACTGCCAGGACCTGTGTCATGAGCACCATCTAGAACACAGCATCTCCTTTTGGCAAAGCTTCCCATTGTCACTTCGGGCCATGAAATCGATACATTTTGTATGAGGTAATATTTACTACAGCGGTTACTCATTACATAGTTCACTACATCAACGTGCCAGCTGGCACATTGTGGGCAAGGTGCAGTGCCCATGCTGCTCAGGGCTAGCGAAGCAAGAACAGTGCAAGGAACTACTTAAGAAACTGCCTCTGCCACGCCGCAACAGCATAAGGGAATTAACTCAGTACCAGAAAAAGAGCTGCTCCTAAATCCTAGCCCAAGTGCTGAAACAAAACTCCTCGAGGAGCAATGGGAAGCTTAACAGAATCACTTAAGATCGCATTATTTAAGGACAGAAACGATTGGTATGAGATTTGTAGTCCTTGCCTCACGTGCTACAGACTGTGCAGGGGAACAGGTGCTCAGCCACCAAGAGGGAGCTGCACTGCCAAGCATTAGCTGTCTTACCCCAAGTGATAAAACCCCAACCGATACAACCACCAGCTGTGAAGTTTCTCAGTGGAGAGAATATTGCCAACCGTCTGTCACAAGATAGTAAAGAGAGAAGGGGATAGGCACAAAGCCCACCATCTTCACAGAAGGCACACGGGAAAGAGAAGAGAGCACTCACCTAGCTCACCATTCTGCAAGTGGCCACTTCGATTCCCATCGGTCTGAAGTTCCCCATCGCTATCATAACAGAGAGCATTTTTAACAGAACACAAGATGCCCTGGCTTTGTAGGAATGGCAGCTGCTCTCTGAACTCACAGCCAGAGGACTCCGCCAGGAAAGCAAAGAGAAGCATGCGCTCCATACGGTCAGATCCATCACTATAAATATCCTAAATGGAAGAAGAACCACAGTTAAACCCACATCCTGCTATGGAGGTTTGTACAGATGCTGTTTTTCTTTCAGTGAACACCTTTTTCTGGTTTCCTTCGGGTACACTGCATAATAATGCCCAGTTTGCAAGACCTGAGCAAACACACACTACCTCCTAGATGCATACATGCACATAAGTGTGCTGATTAATACTGGCTGGCTCCAGTCTTACAAAGCAGCTGTTGAGGTGTCAGCTCACCTCCTGAGTGGCAAGGACAAAATCCCTGATCAGGACTCCTCTTCTGAAACAAAGATGAATACTCGGCACAAGTGACCCACTTCTCTATTCACACATCCGTTCCAAAGGTTTTCACCCCTGTATTGGGAATTGAGCACTCTACTTCCTGTACAGAACTAAGCCAGTTCAACAGTTCCCCATTTAACTTTAATCAGAGCATAGCAGTAACAAGGTGGGGAGCACAGATAACAGATAGCATAAGGCTGCAAAAAAACCTGAAGTCTACATTCCTTTTCCCTCTTGAATGGGATCTAGACAAGCTCCATAACAAACATATTCAGATCCCTGCAGAGTCAGGCAGCTGCTCATAAGAACAGCAAGACAGCAGACCACTGGTGTCTCATAGCCATTTACCTGCAGTAAGCAGGCACATGCTGCCTCTGCTGTCACATGCTGTCCTCCAGCAGGGCAGCACAGACCACCCGGGTGGGTTAGGCTGAGGAGGCCCAGCAAGTGGGTAGTGATGGGAGCAAGAAGTCCCACAGGAACAACAGGGCCTCAACCAACCAAGGCCTCTGCAGAAACAGAGAAGACTGTCCAGCAATTCCAATTAAGCAGCTGATGGAGCAGGATGTGTGAGCACAGAAATGAAAGGTTGAAAAAAACATCCTTACTCTTGTACCCAGACTATCTGCTCATGTAGTAAGGAAGTGCTGAGGCTTGAAAAGAACTACCTAAAGGAATCAAGGTTAAAAGAAAACTGGTTTGCTTTGCCAATTGCATAGGGTAATTGGTAATCAACCAGGATGAGCCTAAGAATTGAAACAGTATACCCTTGTGTAATTGGAACCTTCCAAGGCCATTCCATATCTACGTAACTAGATCAGTACTGTCACAAAGTGCTATGATGGCCTATGCAACAGTAGAAAAACTGTGATGAATATGTTAGAAATAAGCAGGGACACAATGTTTGCTGGGGAGACCAGGCACAGGAGGGGCAGAACAAAAGCAACAAGTCTGGAAGCAAGAACAAGTGGAAAATAAGGTATGATCAAAGATAAAGCACACCTTCCATGAGTGGAGAATGGGTGTCTACATACAGTAGTGAAGGCTGCTGGGTGACCCAAACACCTTGGGGCACCACACTGAACAACCCATCTGACTTGTCTTTTGGAAAGAAACATGATGACTTGTTGTGGGAAAGCAGAAAAAGAGGGCTGGAATCGTGCCTTACAACCACATTTAATGCCAGAGGGTGACAGATGTTTCAACATATTATGGGCTCTGAAGTCACATTTATTATAGTGTCGATCACATTGATGGGTCAAGTAGTTAATTTATTTCATTTATTAGTTTCAGTAGTTTGCTACTTAATAAACATCACTGTCTCTTACATCAGTTGCATCTCATGCCTGCAGTCTAATGGGAGAGTCTCACACTGAGGTAACAAGGAAGCAGCTTGCAAACTAAATGGTTCCATCCACCTTCTGTCTGTATTCATGATGGAGGAGTGCAGCATCAGAGACTCCAGCAGGAACTCAGGTGAGAAGGGCACAAGCCAGTACTTTTTGAGACTCAGCCCCTTCCAGGTACTTCTGAACAAGCACATAGGAGAAGTGACTTCAGTGGCATTTGAAACTAACCTGTTCCATGATAGATACAGAGATAGAGCAGCTTGTCACGGTCTGCTTCAGATCAGAAGTCCTTGCCCTGCAAGAGTGAGAACGAAAATGGTAAGTGGAAAAAACAAACCCCAACAACATACGTATCTTCAAGCAGTGCCCACAGGTCTTGCAGAAACAGACCTTTCTAGAGATACATACATTTCTGGAGAAAACTGCCCACAAACAAGGCTGAGAGAATGGCAGCTGTTCTGGCAGGAAGGGCCCTAAATAACCAGGTAGGGGAAAATACCTACCTGCCATGGATATGGGTGGGTCAGACCAGCAGCCCAAATAGCCACATCTGGTACAGGAAGGCACAGCACAGAGACCATCAAGCAAAGACAAGGCAAGGAGGAGGAGAGGAATGCAGACTGCACATCTGCATTTGCTGCCTCACACGCACAGCCATACAGTTACATGCAGAAATCCCTGGGGTAAGCTGACTTCATGAGCACTGCATTCCCATCAGGCCTTCTCCATGCCAGACAATAACCAGGCTACAGTGCAGGTACCTGCTGACCCAAATTAGGGTGAGAGCACCCAAGAGCTCACCCACCCAGATCACTAGCTAACTATCAGAGACCTGGACTCATGATGACACATTAAGTTTCAGAGCAGTAACCCTCCACAACTGTGGTTTAAGCAATGAGGTGTGCAGGTGGGAGAAGAGGAAAGAAGTGAAAGCAGAAGTGCATTCAAATGCTGAAGGAAGCCACAGTTACAGCTTCAAGAGACCAGGAATTTCCCAGCTTTTCAAAGACTCTTAGAAGCCCCCAATGCCAAAACACAACCTGAAATGTCTAAAAAAAACACAAGAGCTCAAAGGCAACCTTTCAACCATCAAGTCTTCTTTTTCATTACACTAAGCTTCTAGCTTCCTAAAACAAATCCAACTTCTACTGCTCTGCATCACACTATTTCTGTGCTCAGTTCAGATCCCAATTGCTGCTACTCACCCCTACCCCAGAGAGCACACTGGTTGGTTAGAGATGGTCCCTCTGTTCTCCTGGGACCTGACAGGAGTCCAGGACTTTCTCCTGGCTTATGTCTTTGCTGGAGGACAGATGTTTATTTAGGTTGGAGAACTTAACATTATATCCCCATTTCCCTCTTGGTACCCAGGTATGGTTTGTCAGGTCAGTGGCAGGACTGTGCTTTTGTGTACTTTGTGTACTAACTCAGGAGCTGTCCAGAAGGAGCTACATCATCCTCTTCCCACAACACAGATGCAGGTGTTCTGCAGCACTGACGGAGGTGTGACGCCACACAAGCCACTACAGCTGCATGCAAGCAACTGTCCAGATGTATGAGTGAAACTAGCTGAGTAGCTTCTCTCTTACAGAGGGCTTTAGAAGAAGTTGACCACTGTCAGCCAAGCCCAGGCAAACTGTTAGAGGATGACTGCCTTTTTCCTACTGGAGGGGAATTCCAGAATACTGCTGGGAGGTCAGCTGAGCAGTCAGGAGATAAGCTGCCAAGAAAACACCAGCCCATGCACAGACAAACGGAATCTTTCTTGAAGAGGGTGGAATGGAAGTAAAAGTTAAGGCACCTCTGTGGTGTTTGTTGTCTGTCACATCCTTCTATGGAAAGCTCAAAATACTGCTTAAAAACCCAAATTCCCTCTTTTTTATTCATGCTTCTAGGAAACCTGTTTGACTTAATCCAAACACCTATGAAAGAAGCAATCAAAGGCAGATGTACTATTGCCTTCTCCCATTCCTTGTTCTAAAAGAAGAGAGACAGACTATTCTAGCCCAAAAGAAAGAAGGAAAACGGGCATTCTACTATATACTCAACTCAGCAAATACAAAAAAAACTAAACTACAGGGAGACCCAGATCTATTCTACGCACACCCATGGGCACTTCCCCACTGTGCATGCCCATAGGCACTTTCCTGGGTAGGGCTGGAATGGCAGAGCACAGGAGCTTCACACAAGCTTGTGAAAGTGCACTGTCAGCACAGTAAGGGGAGCTTGATCCAGCTGGAACACACACATTGCTCACATGAATTCCTAGGAAGCTCCAGCAAGTCTCATGTGCCTGGCTACAGCTCTGAAGATCCCAATGTCACATGTTGACAGCACTTTGTGCTTTGCAAAGACGGAAGGTGTTAAGCAACCCTTGCCCTGCCACAGCTCCCAGGATACCTGCTGCACCCAGAGACACTGACAGGGTGTACAGTGTTCTTCCCATCATGGGATCACCCCAGCTTTATATGACACTCCTCAGGGCTGGTCCACAAAGAAATAGACATTAAAAAAATATCTTAAGTCACCCATCCTAATGGCCAATTTCAAGATTGCCCGCTCCTGCACATAAGCTAAGGCAGAAAAACAAAAGTCAACAATACCCAACCACACTCTCCAATATTTATACAGAAAAAGACAAGACAAAGGCTAGAAGATGATGATAATTTCATTAACTCTTTCCTACATCAAGCACTCACCACCCAGGCAGTGAAAAATCCCTGAGGCACTCCAGCCTTTGGCTAACAAAGCTCTACTTGGGTGGTCAAAAACACATGTGAGAACAAGGAAAAAAAGCTGTATCACTGCATTTTTTAAAGTATTTAATTAGCTAGTAGCTCCAGAGACCTCACATTTCAGTTAATTGCCTTGAATAAATATAAGGGGTTTTGATACTCAGGGAGTTCCTCCTGAGAAGTGAAATTCTTTAGTGCCATCTCAAAAATTGGACCCTTTAAGGGCGAACACCTAAGAAGTCAGATATAATCACACCAATGCCATCTGAAGCTTAATACATTAAGGCATGTGAATCCTGGTGGCCGCAGGTTGGGATTTTAAGACATCTTTCAGTGGACGAAAGAAGTTATCTATGAACAAACAGAAGCTTTAGTACAAAAAACATAGAAAATGCCTACCAACTCACTCACAGTAAAACTAGCTAATCTAGTAAGGCTGCTTTATAGCTGCTGGAAGTCTTGGAAAGTACTCACAGAATAGTTTGAGTTGGAAGGGACCCTTAAAGGCCATCTGGGCCAACTCTCTGCAATGAACAGGGACACCCACAGGTAGCTCTGTCCAGCCAGATCGTGGGCATCTCCAGGGATGGGGCATCCACATCTCCAGGCAACCTGCATCAGTGCTTCCTTATCATAGGGAAATTTTTCCCTTATGTCCAATCTAGATCTTCCCTTTAGTTCGAAACCGTTTCACAGCACACCCTGCTAAAGAGTGTGCATCTGAAGCATACAATGCTCCAGGTGAGGCCCCACCAGCACAGAGTAGAGGGGCAGGATCACCTCCCTGCCCTGCTGGCCATACTTCTTTTGATGCAGCCCAGGATACAGTTTGCTTTCTGGGCTGTGAGGGCACGTTGCTGGCTCA
>PPHD01004733.1:17294-27901 GCA_002909625.1 Bambusicola thoracicus | reverse complement strand
ACACACACACACAATGTGAATATAGAGTAAACCTGATGAACTAGAGTAATGTGAATTCCAAAAGAAAAAGTGATTAGTCAAACTTCTGACAATCTCTGCTCAAGTACAAACAGTACAAGATTTTGGCTATACATCAATTAAAGATCCATATCTTCCAGGGCTTTGTTTTAAACTAACAAACATGCTTGTGGGTCTCCAATTCTGCCTTTAGGGATTACTTTAGGAAGGAAGCGATTCTCATAGTTTGGAGTTTCTAAAACATAACCACATCTTTTCATTAAGTCTAGTTGATAAAAGTGAACTGACTGGTTAGTCTATCAGCGACAGAATCAAATAAAATCTACAAATTTGGTATTCAATTTTCTTAACATACCTTTTAATAAATAATACGTAACTAGATAATTCCTATTCACCATTGGAAGCGCTATTACATTTCACCTTCTCTTCTTCCCCTCTGGACAAAAGGTACTTGCCAAAAGCTGGTTAAGGTAATAGACTTAAAGCGTTCTTTCTCCTCAGGTTGCCACGGCAATTTCTCTGTTCACATATTCTTCTCACAAAGGGGCTTGTCTGACATTATTTTGTGAAGTGAAACTGGTGCTACTACAAACAATATACTATCTCTCAAAAGTAACACTATTACTTATTTGTACCTCTTTATAAGCAAAGAATTATTGAAAACTTTAATTGGAAGACAACAAGAAAGCAAACTGATATTTTGCTACAAGGATCAAAAAAAGGGTCACTTCATATTACTAGAATGCTTAGAAATTGAGACAATCTCTACTGTACTCTGGCTAATGACATTCACTTTCTGGAAGACATCCACAGACTTCCATTGCTGGCTTTTAAATCAAAGACCACCTATTGCACAAAACCAGATTTCTTCATAAAGTCTTTTTTCTTCCCCATTATATTTTGATTTAAACTCTCTTTCTTAATGATCTTCCTTATGAATTATTCCCTTTCAGTGGAGTAGTACCTGATCCCAACCCTACGGCTGTCTTGAAGTCTGTGCACCGTAGCCCAGGAGGTGCAAGTACATAGCTTTGCTGAAATTAACAGAAAATCTTGTTGATGGTACTTACAATCTACATTTTTATATGGAGAAAATTATATTGCTAAAAGTTGCTGTTGTTCAGCAATAAAAAAAAAGACTGTCTAAAAAAATGAAATAAAATGTAAAACACTACTACATGTCAAAAAGCACAGAAGAAAAATGAAGTAGCAAAACAGATAATTGAAATTACTGTAGTAAAAGGAGAAAAGTTATCACTCATTGTCTTTGTTTGGTTTAGTTATATTTAGGTGCCATTACAAAGAACCTTACGTATCTCAACTTGCTTTGAATAACTAATTAAGAAACCCCCAAACCGGTAATGTTACCCCTTCCATAAACTTAAATAAAGGGATGGTAACTCAAGTTCTCCACACTAAACCCTGCCAAAGGCCATACTGCTGCACGCATCTACAATTCCAGATAAAATTTACGAACAAGATATCATTAACTCATGTTGGTTAGAGGCTTTGGATGGCCAAGGGTCATCTTTAACCCCTCAAAGCTATAAAAGAATAACATCTCACAAAGCTTTCAAATATAAATAGACACCACCTTACTTTTTTCCTTGGTATAGCAGTAATATACTTAGGCAACCTAGACATAAAAACGTTTTGGAAGCTGATGGGCTCTATTTCTTGATAGGTTTGGTTGAAGGATACCATCCAAGCCTGCAAGACCGCACACATTAAAATGTAAATACATAAGATGCTTATTTGTGTGCATCGTATCTGCGCAATATACCAAACTGCACATCAAGAGGCAGTATACACATGTCAAAGAATAAGCAGACACTTTTTTCTTTATATCATACAGTAAATGCACATACTTATTTTCCTCTGCAGCAAGAGGTAAGTTTGAGGCATAACACCTACTAGAAATTTCTCTTAGAGATACTAGAATGATGTACAACAATTAAGAACCTGGCCAATAACTTGTAGGTTTTCTAAAACTGTCTTTTTTTAATTTTTTAATCAAAGGTCAAGTTAAGACTGCAAACGCATATACACAATGTGAGTCACTGTGACTCTTCTATGGGCTAACAAAAATGATTTTCAACTCTGCTCAAGAAGTTGGAGCAGGGAACAAAACATACTACCTAAGTGATCACCTAAAAAATTGTGAAAAATAACAGATGGCAATAATAAATAATATTGCCTACATGCTCTTACTAATCTTTAGATAGCACGAAGATAGCTTTTGGCCAGAGAGAAGACAAAAATTTCAAATCTTATAGTTCCACCTATGAATGAAAAATTCTGACAAAATTAATCACTGAAGGGCCTGCAAAGACAACAGTCTGTGAAAGCAAGCACCCAAACAGTACCTGTTAAGCCATTTAGAAGAAGAAAATCATTGTTTTCTTATTCATGGAAATAGCCTGCACACTGGAGAAGTCCCCATGTGTTGACTATCACTTCAACCCTCCTCACAGCCTAGCTCTTTCCTTTCTGTAAGTAACATTCACGTGGAGCTCTACAACAAATCAAACCATGTTATTCACACTGTAAAATAAAATAAAAATCCCCACAATGACTAGGAATGCTAAAGCTATGAGAAACAGAAGCCTCAAGGCAAGCAAGTCACACTTGATTTATTTTTACCAACACAGGATAAGCTAATGGTGTCCCAAATGAAATCAAAGGTCCATCAGCCTTGCTGGTTTCAGCAGATGAATGTGCTCACCTCAGCGGGGCAGACAGCTACCTGTGAGACATGCTAAATTCCACCAACGCCACCATGAGGAAACCTGATTTTAATCCATTACAAAATGAAAGGCTGTAACAAACAGCAGTAATATCCTTGTCACATGGCTCGTCTGAGAAAAACTGATTCAATTTTGGGAACAAAACAGAAAATACATCAATAAAAGGTAACTTCTCCTGTATTGGTTAACATGCCTCTTCCTTGAAAAGAAACAGTTGCAGCTTTGAGTTAGATGTATGTTTAGCAAAATTTCAACTGGATACTTTTGAGGTAGCAAGAATTCAAAGAGGATAACCATCACCCAACGCTGTATCTGGGTTTGAATAAGAATATGACCACACGGGCCACTCTGCCCATCAGAAATAGCAGCATGACACACACGGCTCCTGTTTATGCATCTAATTAAACTGTGAGAGGCCCTACCCCATTTCTGGGTTATGCAATTTCAATCTAACTTAGCCAACTTTGAGCCTATTTGCATTCTCACACAATCCTCCACAGCATCTCAACCACAGCCTCCAAAGGAGAGAGTAATTTCAGATGTTTTCAAAATGACTGTGATCAACCCCCGCATGATAGAGGTAGTACTAACTAAACAGGGCTCTCATACTCATCCTAAAGGTAACCATATTTCCTTTCCCCCATTCCTTTTATTTTCCATACTCCTGATTCTTCTGAAGGGCCTGATGGTTCCATTGCGAATTGGATATAATTTTTTCATTACATAACATTGATATAATTTGTTTCCTCTTTTTATTTGTTTATTTATTTGAGCTTACCTAGAAGGACTCAAAAGATCTTGGCAAAAAAGCAATAACGTTGTAGTCTATCTCAAGACCCCAAATGGCCTAAGAGATGGAGTTTAGCCAATATACATTCACTGAACCATGACCTGGAGCCGTGACTAGCTCCGACAGCAGTTCAAACCCCATGCACGCATAGCCCAAAGTGACGGTAAGTCTTCTGACAGCCACAATTAAATGGGAAATGCAGAAGGCGAGGTTTGCTCTTGTGACTTAAATAATCTGCAGTCAATGAAGAAAAGCTCTTACTGAAAATATTATAGCATCAGAAACTTGTCACAATCAAATCACAAATATCAGAGAAAAGCCATACCGCTGTGATGAAGCTTCGCAAGGGAATGAGAAGGCTCAAGTAGTGTTTCTGCTTGGGTCCCTTTCCAACCTCATCATCAGGGTGTCATCAGTAATTCTTACTGAAGGCAGGGGATGGCAGCTCGTGGAAGATGAGCAAAGGAAGTGGCAAATGCTGGCTCAGTGCTAATGAAGCGGGGTGCTGAGCTGTCCCTTAATCAAGCAGAAGAAATCAATATAACTGAATTCAGGGGCTGAGCTGTGCGCTCTCAGCAATGAATCTGGTTGTGCTGGGAGCACATGGGGGATTACCGGAATTAAAACAGAAACCTTTTGTTCACAAGGTAAGTGGATAAATGTTGAAATTGTAACAGAGACCTTCAAGGCTGAGACCTAATAGTACGCCAAGAAGGAGCCCTTATCTTTTTACACTGGAAAACAGGTCCAAATTAAAATGCAATTCTACAGTCTATGCAGCTGAAATCTAGCACCTAAGAGAATTGATTCCTCCTGCTAACAGTACATCTGATCAATGTCTTGGGATAAAAACCGCACCATCCCTTCTGCAGATGAAAGCACTGGATTCCAGGCTGCTGGACAACGCTCATCTCTGACTAAAAATCCACACTCTACCTCCTGGTGAGAGGATAGTTTCTTTCAAGTCTGATTCCCTTGAATCTTAGCACCATTTGTGCACGGTGGAAAATACAAGGCATCTACCCTAGCACTTCTTCTCTCATTATTTATGTGCACTGAAAGGGAGGCAGGCACCTACCCAGCAGGGGCAATTAATAGGCAGCAGAAGACACAATACTGCCTAGACACCCAGCAGACTGGCTCACAGCCCCAAACCACACAGAGAAAATGACAGTTTTAGGACGAAAACACAGAAGACCACAACAGGGCTTTCCACCAAAGAACGACAACTGGAAACTAACCGTTCTGTAACCCCGAATATCTGCTTACCAGAGGAAGCTGGCAGTTAGCTTCTGAACTACGTGTATTTACATCAACTTATTGGCAGTTGCCTGAAAAATAATTCGGGAGCCCTCCTGCTTCTCTACATAAGAGATTGAAGCTTGGCCCATGTAAACTACACTAATTGATTCCCTCACCCAGCATGCGGCATATATGCTAGGATGTGGCATAATGGTATTGGAGTGGCGTAACCAAGCCCTCGGCCTTCAGACCCAAGCCCTAACCCACCACAGTGTGGGAGTTACCAGGCGCACTGACAAGGGAACACACAGGGCTGTTCTGATGGCACGCAGTGCACAGTAGTAAGGCATTGATGTGATGGTCGTGTATAATGCAAGAGAAAAGCTTTCCAGATTGGAGTTTCAAATGAAGTGTGCAGCTTCAGAAGCGTTTGAAAATTAATAGCTTTTTACTTAACGGAAGAAGCACAGACTCAATACTATATACAGTAACAATATACTCGATTGCCATATATAGGATAGTCAACAACAATATGCTGGTTTCCTCCAAAAAGAGAAGAAAATCTCACCACAGATGTATACAACAAAACAGAATAGGAGAAAAGAATGTGAAAGGTGTGGAGTACTTTCCATGCTAAAAGGCCTTATTTCTGGTTGCGTCATACACTGCAGAGGTCAATGCCTAAATGAACTTAAATAATTCAGGGACAAAGAAAGCCCATCTTCGTCTGTAAATAAAACGCCTCATGCAGATTTTAGTGGGCACTTAGTAAACACTTCAAGAAACAAGATTCCACATTAAAATCACATTAAGAAAGTCACAATTACCGGAAACGATTAGATCAAAATTGAAAATCATACAATCATGTTCATTTCACGTTAAATTTAATGACATGTATACCTGGAACTGCCACTGCGAGAGCATCATTCATCATTTAAAACACGTTTTGCAGTGTATTTAAATCCACACCCCAGCTAATGAAAAATATTACTTGTTTGTAAGGAATGATACTTGTCACTAAAAGCAGAGAGATGCAGCTCCCATTACTGAACGTGGTCTCTTCAAAGGTTGCTTTCTCAGGTCTTGCCCAACACAGCTGTCTTTCCAGAGCAAGAGTGAGGATGTGTGAACAGCAGAAGAAGCAGAAGCTGTATGCCCCAGGCAATTGTTACTCCTTTAAGATTTTATATTTTCCCCAAGGAGTTTCATCAGGTCAAATAGACCCAAATCATTTGAGACAGATCAGGACAGGAATTCAGAGATTTCTATTAACACCCTCCTCTTTGTTCTTTCAAAAAAAGACTGGGTAGTACATGGTAATTGGTATCTGTTAGACAGTTGCTCTCATCCTTTTATCTTTTTCGTGAATACTACACCTGACTCTGATTTCTGTACAAATATCCAGCTGCTCTGGACATTGAGTGCATCTGAGTAGCAAACTGTCAAGAAGTTATGGACCTGCATATCCCTTTTCAACCCTTGACTCTCATCTACCCCGCTATTTCTGCCATCATATAAGTAAAGGAAAGTAATCAAATCTAATCTTATCAAGTAATCAAAGTGCTATGATTTCTTAAAATACCCTACTATGAAAGGATTATGCTTGATGTGGTCAGTAAGCACAGTTTTTTAGAAAATAATAAATTTAGTATAGAACCAATGTAAGTAGGCAGCTGCATAGTGCACTCAAAAAATCATCTTTTCCATGTAAAGAGCATCAGTGCACTGGACTCTGCCAGCTGTTAACAAAAATCTCTTCAGTGCTCCAAAGCAAGAAACTCCATCAGAAGCCTTCCTAGAGCACTGACAGTCAAGTACTTAAACATGTAAGAATACTTAAGGATACTTAAACAAATGAAGCAATTCCAGTGATGTCAGTGAGAGAATTTAGAGAAACAATCTAATTGGTTCCAACTTTTCCTTGAATACTCACCCTGTAAGCACCAGATGAGCTTACATACCTTACCAAGGTATCTTAGGTAAGTAACTAAGTTGTGGATTACAGAACAGAAATTTTTCACATTCATTTGAGATTAGGAACAGTTTGAACTCAAAGAAATACCATCTGTTCTCAAAAATACGAGCATCTCTCTCTGATTCCTTTTTTTTTTTTTTTTTTTTTTTTTAACCCTGGCATTGCTTTGAAAAGAAACAGAGTAGTAGTAGAGGTTGAATTAGTAATAAAGATTAGGTTTCTTCAGGTGCAAGAAATAAGACCCAGAAGTTGTACGCGCTACTCACTAGTCAACGTCCCTGGCTGCTAAGAGAAAGAAAGGAAAAAGTAACCATATACTACTACTCCTCAAATTAGATACACCTACAACATTTTTCAACAAGGAAGGAGAGAAGAGGAAAAAAATAAGATTTATTATTTTTTTCTTCACATCAAACCAATCTCTGGATGAAATTATCCCACTTCTATGAAGCCTGCCTCCAAAAATATTTTGCTCATAGACTGCACTATATATCAGAAAGAACACGTGCGTATTATTTCAGAAGCCTGAACTAGGTTTTCCCTTTTCCACTTCATAGTATATACAGCTACAATACAAACACATATATTCACAAACATACAACATATAAAGAGTTCTACATCTTACATCAAATAATACTGAGCAGAAAAACACCACAGTAACCGAGGCCTAAAATAATCAGCAATACGTTGCTTCAGGCACTGGCTCCATTTTAAAATACTGCCACTTGAAAATAATGTCATATTATCCAAATACTCCTCCCATCTGCAGCACAATGCGTCCTACACCTTTGTGCTCTCTTGCTGTTTTTTTCTTCAATTAGTAAAATGTTAATTTGAAAATCCGTACCTATTCTTTATTCCATTTTCAATGGGAAACAGATGAGCAAGACTTCATTCCTTTGCTCTTTTAAGCTTTAGATTTGAAATTAGGTAATTATTATTTACTAATACAAATTGTGTCCCATTTCGTTTATGAAGAATTTATCGTAACCAAGGAGCTTATCCAGGATCCTTTCAACCTAAAATCATAGATTAAGTACCTAATTGTTAAAATCAGTTTAAACGCTACGCAGCTAAATCACTTAACTGACAAAGACCTGGATTACAGACTGAAAATGCAGTGGTCAAATCCAATGTTATCCTCTCAGAGCATTTGAGTCAGATTACCTGATGGCTCTGAAGAAACAAGACTGATAACAATCTGTCTATTTAAAAGGCTTATCTGCGTTTTCTTAGGAGATTCAGGTAGGGCTGTTAAATAAACAGAGTTGGGAAGTTTTATTGACATGTGAACTTGGAATCAGTAATCCCCAAACCATAATTTAGATTGAAGTGTGATTTAATGTCACAAATATAACCAGAGGCTCATAGAAAAAGCAAGATCCATCCTTTCCCATCAGCATCCCCCAGATTCCCATCTAAGACAAAACCAGCTCATTGAACTGCAGAGGACAGAGCAGAGTCAACCATACATGCTGCACAGCTCATCACAGGCAGCAGAAAAAAGCCTTCACTGCAACAGGAAAGCTGTGAAACACTTCAGACAGCTCTTAATGCTTCTTTCATATGTGTACTTCTCCCTAGCACATACAACTTGTCTAAAATAAAGACTGCCACAAGAACAGACTTGACTTAGTCCTGTCCTCTCCCCCTACTCTTAACACCCAGTAGGAGAGTGCTCTGTTCATTTGCTTTCCAACGTCACTACATCCCTATGGGAAACTGAACCCTTTTCTTTCCCCCAAAGAATACCACGGGGTGCTCTGGCCTCGTGAAGCAAGAATGTACTCACACTCTAATACCTGTTTATGGCCTGAAATCTATTACTGTGTTTTCACCTTCTCTATGAAAATAATGCACACTACAGGACAGATACATGAGTTTCAAATAGAAACACTGGGATTTATGTAAGTGGATAAACTTTCTCTCTTTTGGAGGGGCATGTAATTCAGTCATGAGGGTAATTAGCATTATTTGATATAGTATTTCTAATGAAATGTTGCGGTTATTGCTAAACCCAATCACTGTATCCAGTTCTTTTGCTTGCTTCATTCCTGAAACAATGGAAAAAAAGCTAAATTCACCAGTATCTAATTTCCAACTTCATATCTTTCTTTCTTAAAAAAAAAAAAAAAAAAAACCAACAAAACAACCAAGCCTGAAATTCATCCTTTTCTAGAGTTCATTATACCCATGAGCTCATAAAGATAATTCCCAACGGACTTGAAACGTTATTAGTAGCTGTTTAAGCACTTAATGAATGGATCACGTTTAATTTACTGCAGTGTTCTCTAAACTAAGATTGAATTCTTCTCCCTCAGACACTCTTAATTGTAAGAGATTCACTGCAATTTACCTTATTTATGAAGATTAATAGAAAGAGGGGCTTGGAAATTTCATAGCATCATAGGCATATGGTTGCATGTAACTAAGTACATTGAGCCAGAGAAATAATTTGAGCAGGTGAGATAATGAAAGGTAAAACAGGTAGGACCAAAGATACTTGACAGAAGAGCAAAAAGGTAGTAATAATATCATGTAATGTTTGCTAGTAGCATATTCAGCTATCTGGAAGCAACAAGCTTCCAGAATTAGTGATCTTAACTTTTGTCAGTCAGCATTATTTGTAGACACGCTAAAGTTTGTTTCATTTTTGCAGTGAATGAAGGAAAATACTGCAAAATTTCTCTTAAAAAAAAATAAAAACTTTAAACGCACATAAAAAGTCTGACCGAGTTGATTCCCAAATACCATGCACTTAACACAGGCATTTTTAGAACACGCGAAGAAATGATCAACTTCAAAGCCACCTAAAGAACAGTGAAGTGAAAATAAATTGGACTGTAGACATAACAATAAAATAAGAACAATAACAAAGAAAAAGAAAGCAATAACAAAGCCAATATATTCATGCATACAAACAAAGACACCTAATTTTTCCTGCTTAAAAAGCCAAAAAGCCTTAGATTTATCTAAATATCTCCTCTAAGAGACCTATGTCATCATGGATATAGTAGACAAGCAGCAGTGTGTATTATTTGGACATTTTCCCTTCAAGGGAAATTTATAGGAAGCAGGGAAACCACTTAGTTTGAAAATATACATTGACTTGATGGTAACTTTAGTAAGAGGAAGGAATTAAAAATGAAATAAAATCAAGTGACTGCTATTCCCATTGTGAGAGAGAACCTACATCAACACAAATATAGCCCAGAAAAA
Source organism: Bambusicola thoracicus (assembly GCA_002909625.1). Lineage (NCBI taxonomy): Eukaryota > Metazoa > Chordata > Aves > Galliformes > Phasianidae > Bambusicola > Bambusicola thoracicus. The sequence goes on along the minus strand of PPHD01004733.1, from coordinate 17,910 downwards.
AGACCATACGTGTGTATGTGTGTGTATATGTGTGTTCTTATACATATGTACACACAAACACACACACACACACATATATGTATAAGAACATGTACTCCTTGGTAAGTACATGCATATATTATTAGTGAACAAATCTGATCTTTCTCAATTGCAAATCAAGATTCAAGAAAAACAATCCAGAGGTGCTAGCATTTACTTTGAAAAACCTAAAAATTTTGTTGGAAATCAGAAATAAATAAAACCCTTTTGTAGTTATTTTTATTAAGACGTACTAATTTATTTAGTCATATGAAGGCTTTAGAAGTTGGCAAAATCTAATTACAAATTTTATGCCTTGATTTTATAGTACATTACTGATTTATTTTTCTAACTACAAATGCAAAAGTTGATTTACAAAACCAGAAGAACGCTCAATATAATTGAAAAGGAAACTATTTTCATCATTTCCAGTTCATTTTCTAACAGTTGCAATGATAATTTAACATCAAAGCTTTCGAAAGACAAAATTTTGCACACAACCAAAGCCCAGCCTACATGTAGACAGCTAAGAATACTTCTCCAGTATACCTATCTCAAATTTCACCTTAAAATCAATATTTTCTTAAAAAAAATAAAT
>PPHD01004733.1:0-17132 GCA_002909625.1 Bambusicola thoracicus | reverse complement strand
AAAAAAAAAAAAAAAAAAAATCAACTGCATTTCTGGGGTTGCAGTCTTCTCCCTAAAATTTTTAAGTCATTTCACCATTAATTTTTTGGTCTTTTTTTTTTTTTTTTTTCCCCTCAATAACATCTTTAGAAAGGAGGCAACATTTTTTGCCTACCAAAGAAAAGTGGGAGAATTATAAGGATAAATTGCCCACTGGGATTATCGTGCACTATTAATGTGACGGAAACCACCTCTTATGATGTAAAACCATCAGATATATTCTGCTATGCAAATACAGTACTTTTGAAATTGAACATGATGTACTATTGCGGATGGAACGAAACGTTAGCCGTAACTCTAAGATCCCACTCCAGCTAGAACTCTGCAATACAAAACTTCAAAATGAAGACACGTGCATCTTTGTCTCTTGGCTTCAAGCTTCATTACAAAGTCAGGAAGAGTACATTAAACTGCTCAGCAAATCTGTGTCTGATTTGTTTTATTTGGACAGATTTGTGTCTCAGAAAACCAAGTAAGATAACTCCTCAGTTAGATAGAATTGCATGAAGATAAGATAAAAGGGCAAAAACTTCTATTTATTTTCCTTCTAAGTTTGTTCAAAACTGAAACTCAATGAAAACTTCATATGGAAAAGCTGCTTTCTTAGACATAAATAACAGTACGGTATAAAATGGACTGATAGATTTCTCAAAGCTCCATCTTCCTCTGCTCTATTTCAGCAAGTTGCCTTTCTATGGTCAAACACCCAGTCCAAATCCAATTCCATCTGTCTGAGCACTGCTTGCCCCTCTCACATTTCATAGGTTCTGCACCTACAAAAGCTTTTTCTCTGATACAACAGAAAACTACTGAATACATCACACAGTAGAAATTTTATCACTGAATCTAGTAAACCCAGGGCACGACACATTCAAAGCTATAGCCACTGCAAGTGTGATAGACTCTGGTCCTGCTCACCTCTGTTGCTCTTCCACTAATTCTGGCTAGATACTGGATATTGTATCCAATCCCCGGAAATTTATTCCGGTTTAACTGAAACTTAAGTAGAGCATATTTTGTCCAGCCAGCTCTTCAAGTATTTGGACTCAGTCTGGCTATACGTGCTGCTGTAAATGCATCTCTCCCAGGAAACGCGTTTTTCCTCTGCTCCTCAAATTTCAGGCTCCTTATCAACCTTTTCAGAGAATGGCTCAAGAAATCAAAAATATTATATTTCAAGATGTTCAAGAATATGACTAAAATGACAAGTGCTCTCTTTTTCACACTCACAGATGTACCTTTCCCCGTCCCACCCCGATCTAGAATAATTGCAGCTATTAGAAAAGCACACAGGAATCCTTCAGATGATCACTTCTGATTAACTTAGCATCTTTCTCTGCAGCTCCCCATGTACTCAGGCATAGCCTTCCCAAAGGCCAGGCTCTTATAACCACAAACAAGCGACAGGACACTCATAGCTCATTTCAAGCACAGGGCATCATTCTGCATGACATCACTGCTCCACCGGCAGCAGCGGCTCCTGCCCCATGAGTGCAGTACAGAGGAGCTTCACTCTGATGGCTTTAAAGAAAGTGTTCTGGGGGAAAGGGTGAAGATGGAGAAGATATGTGAACTAATGCACTTATCAGTTCTGTAAGAAAATCCCGCTTTTGCGGGGAACCATGCGTATCACGGCTAATACAAGAACTGCTGAACAGTGTCTATCGAGCCCAGTAAGCATTCTGGCCAATAAGAGATATCTACAAAAGATTACAGTGATACTTCCTGAGCCAAACAAAGTTTTTCGTGCTTAACACTCCATCGATGGATTTTTCTACTCTCTTTCTGGTCAAATGCATTTGGAAGCCATCTAAAATTTCAGTGACACAGCGTTCTTCAACAAAGAGCTGGATGACTTAACTACGTGTTTGGGATTAGCTTCAGCATCAAGAAACAAAGCAAATAAAGAATTCATGGCTGGCTGACTTTTCTTTGGAGAGCCTGAACTCACCTTTGAGGTATTTAACAGTTGCTGAGGCTTGGCAGGAATGGGAGTGTGATCCGAGTGAGGAAAGCCCTCTCTGCTACCTTCAACCCTGCAAATCTGCATTTATTGAAACTTGTCAGCATAGAAAACCCAAAACCATACTTTCAGAGGAGCACGAAAAATTACGCTGCTCTATAATCTTTGACATCTCATAGTTTTAAAGTGTAAATGTACAATAAATTACGAAGATCCACACAAAACCAATAATTTACCCGTTAGCCTTCACTCCTTTGATTGCATTCAATCAAAGTAAAAAAACTCAGACTACAGTAATGAAAAAACAGACCATGGAATGGAAATGAAGAAAACTGCTAAAGAAAACAGATGTTTCCAATAGAGCTTATCCCATGCCTTGACATTGTTTCAGTAGTTACAGGTACTTTCCTGAATGGTTCGAGGTTGGGTTTCTTCCAATGCTCTGCATATTTAGAGAAAAAACAACAAAATGATTTGTTCTGATCCAAAAATCTCTTATCTGAATATATCTCCATTATTCAAAATCACCACCAATGGTTATATGAGTGGTAACTTGTTTTTTTTAACCTACAAATTGTAAAGTTAATCTCAGAATGGTACGTCAACCATACGGATACTCTGCTAGTTTACAATGAAGAATTGAAAAATCAACACAAATTCTTGTTGTTGCCTTTTCTAAAGCCTTAGAACTCCAGTTCTGAATTTAACAGAGACAAAATCTGAAAATTAAATTACCGCAGTACAATAGAGCTCACTGCAATTTACTGTTCCAACTGCCACTAGCTTTTTAATGCAGTTTTAATGATGAATCAATTAACTAAGCTGCTTCACGTGTCTAAGTGAAACACTGCTTCCCTGAGTACCAATACTAAATATGTACCCATAGGCTACATCCTCTCCTTACCCCCCTAACTGCTTTATCTACTATCACTAGCAATTTTTACCCTCCTACACAATCAACTCTCCCTTTTTCCAAATAATTTCTTGCTGGAGTTCACAAGCCTGCTTTCACTGTCAGGGCCTTGTCAGTAAAGAAGTTTCTGTTGAAGATGAATACATGTGTATTTATATATATAAAAAGCTTATCTGTTCTAAAAAATGTGTTTTGAAGCGTATCAGAGGTATCTGATTTCCAAGTTCATTTAACTGAAATGAAAACAGATTCTACTATAGCAAGTTTACCTTTCCAAAGAAACAGCCTACTTAACTCATTCAAATGGCCACAGAGCCCATCACACAGTAATAGCTTTTGGTAACATTCGCTCCACTCAGATAGCCGTGTATGGACAGACTGGGCAATTCTTTCAATTGATCCGACCCGCAAACAGTCCAGCGTGACCCAGAATTAAATGTGTAAATCTTGATAAATAATGAGGAAGGCTTCTTCATTTAGAAAGCAGATATGTACCAACTACACATAATCAACATATCCTGTTTTGTTACTCTTGCTAACATCTAAAAGAGGTGCATGCATATCTACTGTCTTGAATTAGTCCTGCAACGCACATCTGTGCACAGGTCATGCTTTACTGCTCCAGGGATAGCTGCTTCTCTATTGATTGAAAATTAAAATGAGAATTTATGTCCCTCACTTCCATAGTGGAAACGCTATGTTCTGTTATTGATTTCCTGGTGGCTCTTTGGGTAAATTTAACAGCTTATATGAAACGCCAACATCAAGGTCATTTCAAACAAGCCATTCCCAGTTCTGCTCCCTTCAGCCTCCCAACAGCACCAGATCGTTAGCTTCTCATTAAATCTTGTACAGCTGGGGCTTCTTTAATCTGCAAAGGTTCTCAAATATTAAGCCAAAATTTTAATTCCTCCTCTGGTGTGTGCCCTGTTTGTCTCATACGCTCAAGCCCAGAAAAGAGTTTAATTCTTTTTTGAGGATTTCCCTATTGATTGTTATTGCTTTTTGTTTTTCTTTTTCTCTCCCAAGCTTTTAGCTGCTGTTAACCTTGTACGTCAGATCAAGAATTTGTTACAATTAGGCTAACAAACTTTCAGCTTTTATCTCCAGTCTCAGAGCTCAATTACTTGATCTAACATAAGCTTAATTACTTGAGTTGCTAATTTTGTTAAAAACCGAAACCTGACATACCGTATCTAGTATGAAAAATCTTGCAAACATAAAGCTTGCTAGTCTGATAATTGACAAGGCTTTTATTTTTCTGAGCATATAGCGAGTTCAGGCTGAACGCACCATGATTAAACGCAGAATCCCTTAATAGCAAACAGGGTACTTGCAGGGACCGCCATGACAAATGGTTGAAAGAAAAGCACCCACTAAATTAAGGGCATGAACATAAACAGCAGGCATGGGGAGAATATGCAACTGTCTGCAGAATTTCTACCCAAAATGGGCTATGTCCAAAGAAGCTACCGTGAGCATTTATAAACTACACAGACAGTACATGCAAGCATACACTGCTTTTCCACAAACAAAGATCTTTAACAGAAGCTATTTTAGTGCCTTTACTATTGATAAATAAAGTAAAATATTAAGACACCTGCCACATAAAAATGAGAAATGGTATGAAACTTCATCTCACATTTTCTTAGTGAAATGTTTTCTTCTAACAAATAACAGGAAACAATATATTCATTTTACTCAGTTTATCTGACTAACATAGGTAGTCTAGTAGATATGTTTCCAGTTGATCACAACCTCTTAAAGAAAAACACCACTTTTCCAAAGAAACTTACCTTGAGTCCTGAAATTTTGTTACTGCATAAGCTTTTTACTGTTCAAAGGGCTCTGAATCCAACACATAGGTATTAAGTATCGTCCAAAAATCAGAAGAAATAACCTACTTTTTACACACGATGACACAGAAATGCTAGAAGAAAAGTGTGCATACACACATACAGATGTATAAAACTCATTTAGGATTGTAGAAAATGAGTTCATACCTTCATTGCTACTCCAGCAAATGAAAAAGAACGGGAAGAAAATGGGATATAAACGTCATTTGTTTCTTGCATTTATTATCTTTTGCTTCAGATATTTATGGCGCCAAATTCATAGAATCACAGAATGGCTTGGGTTGGAAGGGACCTCGAAGAACATCAAGCTCCAACTCCCCCGCCCCTGCCCCAGGCAGGTCCACCAACCTCCACATTTAATACTAGACTGGGCTGCCCAGGGCCCCCATAACCTCTCTGAGAAGCCTGTTGCAGCACCTGATCATCAGCCTCTTGGTAAGGAACTTGCCCCTGATATCCAACCTAAATCTTACATCCTTCAACTTAAAACCATTTCCCCTACTCCTGTCATTATCTACCCTCACTAAGAGTTGATTCCACTCCTGTTTGTAGGCTCCCTTTAGATAATGAAAGGCTGCAATGAGGTCACCCTGCAGCCGCCTTCTCCCCAGGGTAAACAAACCCAGCCTGTCTTTGCAGGGGAGGTGCCCCAGCTCTCTTATCAGCTTACTGGCTCTCCTCTGGACCCTCTCCAACAGCTCTCTGTCTTCCTTGCACTGGAGGCCCCAGCGTCCACACGGTACTCCAGATGGGGCCTCATGACAGCACAGTAGAAAGGGGATCAATTGATCTGAAAACTGGAAATGCAAGCTGAGTTTTCCACAGATTTCTGTTGAATCTAGGAAGAAAAAACCTCATAAACCATTTATATTGTCTATTTCTTTCCATCTACTAGCTTCCAATGAAATAATATTTACAGATGGAGGAAAGATATGGATAAATCAACATTTCGCTAACTAATCTAAATGAAGACAGTTTCGTGAAATCATTTGTGGGCGAATTTGAAATACTTCAATGATAATACTTTCAATAGGAGAAATAATACTAACAAACGTGGGAAAACAAAACCACAACTCTGAGACATCTTAGATTTCTCCTTATATTTTTACATCATTTCTCACCAAACATCAATCTTTGTTATTTTTTTCTATTAAGTTAATAAAAAAAAAGAGACAAGCTCTTTTAGAGGACAAGTTAGAGCAAGTTTGTTTCCTAGTCTAAGTCGTTTCATCTATTACCAACAAGAAGTTCCACTTCAATCTGAACTTTAAAAAAGAAGAACATGAGGGCAATACATGTGTTATGTATTCTACGGAAGAAGGTGAAAAAGATGAATTATAAGATCAAATAGCACTCTCTCATCCAGAAATGATGAATCTTGCCTATCACATTTTCTATTTCTGACATCCTAGCGGGTAAGCTCTTAGTGCAGAAAATCCAAGCACGACTAAACAGACTGGAGCTTCACAGATAACATGTAAATTCTCTCATTCTCTCTTACTGACCTGGAACCAATCAGCAATGATGCACAAGAAATTCACAGACTAAAAACAGTATTTTTTATAGACTGATGTCAATTAAAACATAGGAAACATGCAGTCGCTTGCACACAAAAACCCACCCCCAAATGAATAAGCCATGCAAGACTATTACTAACTTGATCAAACCTAACTTCCCACCTGAATGAACAAGTAAGCCATTTTCCGCTTTTCATTTGTATATTTCTGAGACCAGATCCTGAACAGAGAAGTGAAAAAGCAGAAAATTGATTTGGTGTTTGTTTTTGAACAAAATCTATTTATGCAAAGTATGCTGCTCTTGCCTGATGTATCTAAAATGAAAAATGGCAATCACAAAGGATTCCATTCCAGCAGGAGCCTGAAGAAGACAGTAACTGTAGCAGTATGTGTAAAATCTGAAGACAAGAAACAATGCAAGATTCAGTCATGAAGACTTACAGTTGACCTTGCTGTGCTCAAAAGATGAGTTTGTAAGGCAAGGAAAGTGAAGAGAAAGAAATGGGGACAGGCTAAAGAAACAACTCCCAAAATATCCGAGCCTGACATAAGATAGCAAGCAAAAAATTAAACGAATGATACATATGCATGTAGACATTTCATTCCATTAAAAGCCACTTCTCGTTATTTATTTAGCTACCATTGCAATTAAATAGCATTTAAGACACCAGTCAGGCTCACATTAGAGAAAGCAACAGAAACTGCAGCAGTCTGCAGTGCAGCCCACCAATAGCAACTCATCCAACAGCAGGGAGCAGACAGCTTCCCAACCAGGCCAGCACCTGCATCATTCCTTACTAAACAGCAGCGACTTCATTTAAAAACAGACCTGTATGATAGTGATTTATCAGGTTAAACTACACAACAACAGCCTGGCTGTCAAAAGTATGCGAGATAACTTCAATCTGACAGAGAAAAGTCCAAAACGTAATTAAATTTAAAAGCATTTACTAATCCCAGTATACAAAGTCATTAGGGTTGTGTGTGAGAGAGACAACAATAGAAAATACTATATTCCGTACAGAAGGTGGTACAGCATTGGTGCCACGAGATCAAGACCTGCCTATAGCAAGTGCTAGCTTCTGCAAGAAGGGAATCAAAGCCCCCTATTTGCAGTCTAAATACCAAGAGAGGGGACAAAAGGTCAGTCCCAAATTACTTCTGTGCATCTACTGAAGAAACAGATTTAGTCTACAATATTGTTGCTTCTAACAGGACTGATTCTCTGGTTTTAGACAGAAGAGCATGGCACCCTGTCGCAGCAAAGAACATTGTCATTTCAACTCCAACAAACCCAAAAGAAAATGTATCAAAATACACAGTGAACTTCTGAAATGTTTATGAAAAATAACGTAAATGTAGTAATTCATTACAATTATAAAAGATAATACAGTATTTCCATTAGCGACATACGCTCAACTGCCTGATCATTTTATGAATCATAATTGTAAATCTTTAATCTGTTTATTAGACCTTTCTGTTATCCCAGCTGAGTATAAATTAAGAGAACAACTGAACTCCAATAGTCAGTCCTAACAAAGATACTTATTGTCATTTTAGACTAACTGATGGCAATGAATTCATCTTCTGTAAGTATGAATCTAACAAAAATGAGGCCAACCTCCTTGTCCTCGACAAAAGGCTTAAATCCTTTCTTAAGGGTTAAGATCACTATGGCTAAACCTACCATATTTGTCTCAGGATGAAAAGACAATAGTAATGCACTATGCATGCTTCTAACCTAGCTCAAATAGCTTTTCTATATCAAGGGAGGCCGACTCCCTGAACAGCCCTGTACACTTGTAAACTCACACCTATATGCACTATATTTCCACGCACAAGGCTTGGCACCATCATTTTTTTTTTTTTTTTTAAAGTAGATCCTGTACTTACTACTTCTCTGCCAAGAAATGAGTTAACCAAACTAATGCTACTTAACTCTTTTATTTGTCATTTATCAATGAACAACGGTGGCTGACTCTTCCTATTAGTGATATTTTCTGCCTTGGGCATACATCATCAAGTGTTGCTATACAATTTTTCACTATTTTTTGTCTTTCAACTATTTTCTCATGGAACTTAAACATTATTCCTGCGAAGGAAAAAAAGGCCAGCTGGATACGTTTAAAAAACATTTGGATGTGGTGGTCAGGAACATGATTTAGCAGAGGGTTGCTACAGTTAGGGTAGTGTGGTTAGGTCGTAGTTGGACTTGATGATGTTTAAGGTCTTTTCCATCCCGAGCAATTCTATGATTCTAATGCAAGTTTTATTTATGTCAGTCTTCTCATGCCTTGACAGTGTGCTAGCCTTGAGAGCTATGAAAAAAATTAGCAAACACATCCTTAAGTGAAGCAATGTTTTGGTCTTATCTAACACAAATAACAACATTTGGAATAATCCTACAGCCTCCAAATAAATTCAGAAATTCCATTTCTGTCAACATGCGGCATTTTTTTTTATTTGATGTACATTCACAACACTAACAAATCAAACTAAACCAGGAGAGAAAGTACAACAAACTGTCTCTGGAGAACAACACGAGTATTTTGATGCCTGAAATCCAGTAGATAATAAGATTTAGTATAAACTTCATCCTACAAACATTGTAGTTATCCATCATGCATAATGAATTAACTTTGCATTTCATTAAAAATTCATACAGTCTGTTTTTGACTAACATGCTGCATATATCAGTGCTATCTCATCTATTTTCTTGCATTCCGGAATATTCTACAGAGCACTACCTACAAAACAGAGGTAGAAATAAAAGCCTTCATAGTGCAGTGTACTAGATTTTTCCACTGTAGTACAAGTCACTTCCCTGCAAACAGAGAGCTCTGAATTCAGGATTAATATAAAATAAATATGCGTCCACATGTAACTACTGAGACATAAGGGGGCTGGGAGTGAGCAGATCTTTGCTTCCCTGCTCGATCATCAAAAACACAGATACATGGTTAAAGAGAACTGTAGAAATAAACATGTAATCCACACTTGAAATCTTGAAAAAAAAATTAGTTTTTATTAATAAGAAGTTTAAATTAATATTTAACAATGTTTGACTTGCAAACCCTTTTTCATGCATGCATATAATGCTAAAATACCTAAGAGCCCACATAGCTGAGTTACCTTATGATTTAGCCATCCTTTCCAATAGAAGGCAGCTGGGGCAACAACTGCATATCACTGACCATGACTATGTTTTTTGAATTCTAACTTGAAAAGCAAGAAAGCCCCACGGGGCTAAATGTTCAACGTTATTACTGAGATTAAACTAGGTCTTTGCCCTAGGAGATGATTGACATCAGCGTGACCCAGGCAGCATTTTGCCTGAAAGGCTTGGCAGATTCAACACCAGCAAATTTCTCATACTGGCACTTGGTTACTATCTTTTTTTCCAGACAAACTCATTCCTCTCGAGCCAAGTATGGCATATTACAACAGTATGTAGAGGATTAATTACCAGGGTGCACTTGTCACGGATTTCCCAAATAAATCCATCACTGATGCATCAGTAATCAATAGCTCTGTATTTATTCAGATTCATTCCCTAGACTAGCTGACAAGCTAGATGAAAAGACTAACTCTACTGAACTAATGCAGAGAGCTGAAAAACTTACCTATCTTAGAAATGACAAAGAAAAATTAAGCTGCATCTTACAGCACATTCTCCTACATTGGCTGTGAGTAACCTCACTTGGCCTTTGAATTCACATCTTCAGACAGTCCTAGCGTTTACCTTCTACCTCCTGTAACAAGATAGCTTTTACTGCCTGAGAGGCAGCTGCCTTGGCTTATAGCTTTGGGAAGAGCAGCAGATCTCAAAAAAAAAAAAAAAAAAAAAAAAAAAATCCCCTGTGAATTATTCTTAGGTATGAGAGTATTCCATTATGGGCTCACTCTTCTGAGAAACAACATGCTAATTTTAAGGTAATGTAGAATAGATTTATGTTCCTTGCCATTCTTGTATAACCTTTTTTTTTTTTTTTAATTATCACAAGTAGCATATAAATCCTGTTTCCTCTAAAAGAGTAAGCAATGAAGTTACCACACAAAAATAACGTAGCAATAACACATCTTCAATTTTAAGCATTTACCTTTCTCGCAGCCTCTATTTTTAACTTTTTATTTTAGTTTTCAGCAGGATATGTTGATAAAAAAAGCTACTTCCCTTAGTTACGTGGCATTCTTTATTGGTAGGTTTCTTTCTCCCTGTAAATTCTTGTTAGCAAAAACTATGTCACACAGAAGCTGGAAGATGATACTCCAGTAGATATGCAAGGAAGCCACTGACAAAAATCACCCCCCAGGCTATAGCAGGGCTCAGACAAAGCATTTTGCTTGCCAATGGTGAAATCAGTTCAAATCCATAGGTCAAGAATCTAGGAGCCTTTGTCAGGAAGGAGTCGCATGGAAAACACAACTTGAAGCCCCCCACAGCTCTCCAGGTAAGAGAAGGAAATATATGAGATAAGAAAGAATAAAACAAAAAACAACAACCAGAAAAACACATAGGGGCTCCTGGTCCCAGAAAAGCAGGCAATCCTAATATTCCAATATACACAAGCTTACCTCTATGCCCCACTCAAAACACAGTGATAACTACACACTTGGGTTATTTCTTAATTGCTTTGCTACCAGCTCTACAGATAACCACAACAACAGATGTTTATCTATCCCGAAGACAATGATCAAAAAGGTCAAAGTAAAGGAGAAAGGAAAAAAATTCCAAGCATCTTTTCCTCCAGTACTATCCCTCTTTTTTTTCCCCCAATGTTGCACGTAATTGTAAACAACACTGCAGTATGGAGATAATGCTTCTTTTTGTGTCCATTTTGGTAAATCTTTTCTTTATCACTAGTTATGTATCTCATTAATACGTGCTCTGCCAGACCTGCTGCAATGTCATGTTCTTCTTGGGGTCTGTCCTGGGACTGGTACTCTTTAACATCTTTATCAATGACATAGACGATGGGATTGAGTGCACCCTCAGCAAGTTTGCTGATGACACCAAGCTGAGTGATGCAGTTGATATGGCAGAAAGAAAGGATGCCATCCAAAGGGATGGGGATAAATTCAAAAGGTGGGCTCTTGTGAACCTGATGAGGTTCAAAAAAACGAAGTGCAAGTTTTAGCACTTGGGTCAGGGTAATCCCAGGTGTGTATACAGACTGGGAGAAGAACTCAAGAGAAGCCCTGCTGAGAAGGACTTAGAGGTCCTGGCAGATGAAAAACTTAAAGTGAGCCAGCACTGTGTGCTAGCAGCCAGGAAAGCCAATAGTATAATTAGTTCCTTAAGAAGAGAGGTGTCCAGAAAGGCGACAGAGGTAATTTACCCCCTTTACTCTGCCCTCATGAGGCCTCAGCTGTAGTATTGCATCCATGTCTGAGGCCTGCAGCAGACAAATGACGTTGAGCTTGTGGAAGGGGTCCGGAGGAGGGTCACGAAGATGATCCAAGGGCTAGAACTCCTCTCCTATGAGGAAAGATTGTGGGAACTGGGCTTGTTCAGTCTGGGGATAAGAAGGCTGAGGAGAGACCTCATTGCAGCATTCCAATATATAAAGGGAGATCATAAACAGGAGGGAAATTACCATTTTTTACATGGGCAAATAGTGATAGGATAAGGGCGAATGGCTTTAAAATAAATTAAGAGAGATTTAGATAAGATGTCAGGGCAAAGATTTTTATTGAGAGAGTGGCGGGGTGCTGAAACAGAGAGACTATGGATGCCTAGTCCCTGTAAGTGTTTAAGGCCAGGTTGGATGGGGGCCTGGACAATCTGATCTAGCATTTGATCTAGCAGCTGACAACTCTGCCTGTGGCAAGGGGCTTGGAACTTCATCTTTGAGGTTCCTTCTCAAGTCATTCTACGATTCTACTCAGTACCATTAATTGATTTACTGCATGTAGCTTGAAAGCTACTGCAACTTGCTAAATTATTTATAAAGCAAGCAGACCACTGTTCTAATGGCACAAAAATTATGTAGATCCTGGACAATACAGTAAATTAAGTTCCAATGACTTGGCATTTTTTGGTTAACGAACTGATGCAAAAGCAGTTTAGCATGAAAGTAGCACCACATATTTATAGACAACTTTTACTTAGACAATTTCACTCAGCACAGAAAAACAAGTGCTTGACAGTGCTTGAATACAAACCTCGATATTTAGGCACTGTTGCTGGCTTATTCTGTATTCTGTTTCCCATGTTGCCTGTATACAAACTCATCAAAATTCTCATTCTCCTTTTTTTTTTCCCCTCTGGAATCGTCAAAGCTGATCAGCATATGGTTGTCTTAACCCTGCTCATCAGCAGCTATCACAGCCTTCACTGGTAAAGTTGTCTAACTTCTCTAAAAGTTTTGATAACAGTAAATGTTTGAAATGATTTTTTTTTAAACTTAAAAATCAAGACAAAGCCAAGAAAAGATTACAGAAAAATTCATTTTTTAAGACTTGGTCATCCCCATGAGACCTATGGTAAGCTTCAGTCATTACAAGAAATTTACGATGAAATCTTCTTTACAGAAAGTGTGGTTAAGCACTGGAATGGACTCCCCAGGGAGGCGGTTGAGTCACCATCCCTGGATGTGTTTAAAAACCATTTGGATGTGGTTCTCAGAGACATGATTTAGCAGAGGGTTGTTAGGGTAGTATGGTTAGGTTGTGGTTGGACTTGATGATCTTCAAGGTCTTTTCCAACCTGAGCAATTCTATGATTCTATTCTATGAAATTGCACATAAAATTGCTCTCCTCTGGAGTTTTTAAATGGTAGTAGACTCTGAACGCCTGAACCTTTTTATTATCTGAACACTACTGGAAGGTACTCACAGATACATAGAGAGTAGAATGAGAATAAGAACAAAAAGAAGGGCAGAAATAAAAGCGCAGCATGATTTCAGTGCAACCTCTGCGCAAAGTTCCACTCCAAAATCTTAAGCCTTACTAAAGCACATAGGTTCTCTACTTACAAGAAGGGGACTACAGCATTCTCAGGTCCTTGCCAGAATGATAACAAATATTATTATATTAAGGCACAGTAGTATTCAGAAAGCAATATACAGCAGGAACCTGATGAGGGTAGGACAAGTTTTCTTTCAGATCTAGTGCAGGAAGAAGGCTATAATTAAAAATGCAGTCATCTATGTAGAAATACTCAATTTCCCATTTGCATTTATTTCAAAGCTAGGCCTGCTGTCACTCAAAGTCCCAGTTTTTGTTCATGCCCAGTCATTTTTCTCCCAGAATGTGGTGATTAATAACCAATCAATACCTAGCACTCTGTCTGGAATCACTTATTAGTAATAATACCTAATAATAAAACCTAGCTGAATTAGAAAGCATCTCATTAAAACTAGATGTCATGTTAAACAATCATCACCAATAAAAAGAAGGCATAATTTAAATTCATTTGCTTGTTATACTCCACAGACTATTAAAACATACACGTTAAATAAAATATTATGGTTCTAGTCAGAATTAAAGCTCTGTTGAAAGTTACGGTACTTTTCAGCAGACAAATTAATGACCTCAGACAGCACATGGATTTTCTGACAACTCTTAAGCTTTCATAAACATAGACCTGCTTGTAATTTTGTATTTTAACTTGCTCAGTTGCAAAGCACGTTCCACAACCTAACTCAACATATTCACAAACCACAAGCAGTATGTTAAAGAAAATTCAGAATAAAATATTAAAAATCCTTCCCATGGAAAGCCAAAAATTAACTAAGATGTATTGCCTAGGAGCACTGTAAAATATGCAGTCTTTGGGAGCAGGTCAGACAAGCATCTGTCAGATGTTACCTGCCTCAAAGTAACACAAATGACACCTCCAGATCCTTTTTGAGTCTAGTATTGACACTATTAGATATCTAGAGGAAAAAATAGAATAATGATAGGACGTAGCAAATTCACATCGTAAAAGACAGATTTGGTTGTTTTTATTTCTATGATACACGTTACGCAGATTGCATTTTTATTTACGCCATCAGTTTATTTTAAATGAAATGATTCTCATAGTATGGTCTTCCCCTTATTAATAGTAAATCTCCAATTTTAACATCAAAGATGCTTAGAAGAAATACAAGGTTTACTATATAATCATTCTCTTACCGCTCATCTTCAAAATCCCTCAGATCATCCTTGGTTTTAATGCACATGGACATTAATAATCTATCAAGGCATAGAGATACATGATTTTCAATAAGCCCGTAATAAAACAGGACCTTACATTTGGACTCCGAAAAAGTGTAAGATGGGAGAAAAGGGATGCATCCCACTCAGGTGAGCCTTGAGGACAGCAAAAATCTTTAGTACATCTGGCCACTTTTCCATTAGTCAGTAGCTACGTGCAATTTTTTCATCAAAGAACTATGTCTACAAGACATACAAATCTTGGCAAATCAGAAATTGATTTTATATTGTAAGCAAGTTTTTAGATCTCTTTGTCCTTCTTTTCCTTTTCCTATTCCTTTCCACTAGAACATTGCTATGACTTAAAAATTGAAACAAAGAGCCTTGTAGGTTTTCTGTTTGTGTTTTGGGTTGGTTTTTTGTTTGTCTTTTAGTTAAAGGAGGTTAAGATCACAACCTTCCACTTTTCAGTTTGCCACAGGTCCATTTTGGCCATTAAAATAATTAGCGGAGGTAAAAAAAACAACAGCACAACATGGTAGAAAGAACTTGCAGAGAAATGAAACAGAACTAGGTAATTAAGAACCATCTGATTCCACTCTCAAAGATCAAGAACTAAGTATGTGGAATATGTTCTTCGTTAACGTATTTTCTACGGTTCCAAGTACAAAGTTACTACATTATGTTTCACTCAAAGTCCTTATGCCCCTAAAAACACCACTATCAATTTGCCTTCACGTTGGACAGCTTTAATATCCACTTTCTGGTTTTCCAGGTGATCAATTTAAGTCTAATTATCCTGGCAACTGTTTGCGTGAGAAATTAAGAACACACAGAGATGAGGAAAGAACGAATGGCTACACCTAATCTATTATGCACAAGGAATCTATAACTGAGATTACCATGACTGAGCAGAGCAGAGAAGTGCTGGGAAATTAAAACGCAGGCAGGTGCAGCACTTACCAGTTTGTTCACACTAATTATCCAAAACATACTTTAATATGATGCATAATGGAAATTTCAGCTATCATTCAACTCTAGTATTCCTACAGAAATCAGTCCAGGATAGAAATAAGTACATGAAAGATCAGTTATTAACGTTGAGCTTTCAGAGGTGTCCAGAAACTTAGCTCCAGATAACTACAAACTCCATTTAGAAGTCATTCTCTTTCCTATTCCAATAATTATGTAGTGAGGTATAAACTAAGAGATAGGTATATGCAATCATACCAAGGCCTGAAATTTATCTTCCTTTTCCAACATCCATAACACCAAATATCACCTACTGTAAGTTAGTTTTCTGCAATATTTTGTATTTCATGTTGCGCTTCTCTCAAGATGCAAAAGCCTTTAAATATTTCATTTCATACATTACAAGTGCTTATCAGGCCAATATGCAAGTTCTTTCTACATATTTCTGCCCTGGATTATACCAGACACTTATATCTTATATGTTGCTTATTCTTTTATTCCTTTCACTATTTGAAGGAAGCATATAAACAGGTGGGGGTACGACTGTACGCGAGGGTGGATAATGATAGGACAAAGAGAAATGGTTTTAAAATGAGACAGGGGAGGTTTAGGTTAGATATTAGGAGGAAGTTTTTCACCCAGAGGGTGGTGACACACTGAACAGGTTACCCAAGGAGGCTGCGGATGCCCCATCCTTGGAGGCATTCAAGGCCAGGCTGGACGTGGCTCTGGGCAGCCTGGTCTGCTGGTTGGTGACCCTGCACATAGCAGGGGGGTTGAAACCAGATTATCATTGTGGTCCTTTTTCAACCCAAGCCCTTCTGTGATTCTATGATCTGAAAGATAATTGAAAAGTTTCTCAAGGAAGTTCATCTGCATGCTTTCATTGTCCGTGAATTGAACCTGATCTAACAGCATCAGGCACTGAGGGAAAAAGAAATAAATAAATAAATGTCTCTCTTCTTTATTGAAATATTATCCCTTTATAGTTTTGAAGGATCTATACTTCCCAGATCTCTTTGTTCTCCATCATAGCAGTGCTGCTAAGTGATATCACAAGCCTGAATTATCACACACAGGAATCTATGAACAGCAAGAAAAAGAATCGAAAGACTCACCAATACTTTGGATGATCAAAATCCCAGTTGCACACATTGCCAAGAAATTTACAGACAGTTATCTCCAACTTAAAAATATCTGTATTGCTTCCATGAGTTGCAGCTTTGGAAGTGCAAACAGAAACACTGCTGGAAGGCAGTGACACTTTCCCCTCTTTGATTTTCCACTGAGCTTGCTGACAGTCCCAAATTCTTTCCTAACTGTTTACTGACAACACACTCCAATGAGGTTCAACCTAACGATCCAGATCGCAAAACAGGTGAAAGATTTTGAGCTGAATTTCTTGAACCACATTTTCATATACTCTCAGTCATTCACAGCAGGGGCTTGACCTCTGGAAAAAATTGCAGAGATCAAGTCTGTATTTTGCTTCCCATCGTCATATATGCTTCCTATTTTAATAATTTAGCTAACAATATTACAATGGCACACCACAGCCATCTCAAGCAGTCAGGTGTTTGACCTCAAATCCGTATACCGATTCAAGTAAGACTTAAGTTATTACCCATGCCTTGACACTGGCTTTCTTAAATTGTGTAATTCTTGTAAAATCTTTTGTTTGTTATCTAACCAAGTGGCTGAATGCAAAAACAGAGCATAAAAAAAAAAA
>PPHD01004732.1:12797-27903 GCA_002909625.1 Bambusicola thoracicus | reverse complement strand
TAATGGGTCCTTCAGAATGTGACACTGCTCATATGGATGTGACAGCCGACCCGGTAAGGAATCAATCAGGTGCACGCCAGCTCAGAGCAACACCGTGCACCAGCGGCTGCACTGCAGCTTCAGTAGCTCGGGACAGAGAGATGCAAGGTGAAGTTTGGCAGCGCTCACTCCTCACTTTCACCTGCTCAGAAAGAAACCTTCCCACACCATCAATGGGTGCAGGGAGAGGGCCAAAAGGGGCCATGCTGTGCTGTTCTGCTCCGCAGCCCATTCCCACTGCTGCCTGGGGCAGCATCCTGTGCCACTGCAGCTCCACAGGCTGAAGGACCATCGATTACTTTTGTCTGCGAAGTGCCGTGTGCATCTGGGTGCTCTTGCAATAATAGTAATAATAATGCTGGGGTTTCTGACAGCTCTTTGCCCATTTCCCAGGACTGGAGCGTGCCGTAGCGCATTGCTAAGCAACACCCATTTCCCCTCTTGTTTCCAATGGCGATGCACACCAGCAGGGTCTCTGCTGGCCTTCTCTGGGGCAGCCGCAGCATGAAGCCCCACAGCCCCCACTGCAGCCCCACGCTGCTGGTGGGCAACGGGCTGGCACCGTGTGCACGGAGCTGGGAGCTCTGAGGGCACTGACCTCTTTGTTTCCGCTCGTGCCTTCAGGATTCATGCTTTGGCTTGCTCAGTGCAGATGTGCAACCGGTTCGTTCACTTCACTGCTCCTGGGGAAGGACGGAGGGGAGGTGTGAGCAGGGGATGCAGTGCATGGCAGCCGTGCCGAGGTGATGTATGGCCGTGTCTGCAGAGCCGCGTCCCGCACGCCTGAATTACACCCTCCGGATTGCAGAGCTGGTGCGTGTGAAATGGGGTTGTCCTCAACAGGAGATAAAATTCTTCTCTTTGCAATTTTAAATCTTTACAGGCACTAAAGGGCACACACAGATGGGCACGTGGACTAAACGAGACGCGCCATGCCGTGGTAGCCACGACATGGCATGTTTAGATGCCGTTGTGCTTCCACAAATACTCATCTCGAGCTAATCAGTGCTGCTAAACAGTCATTCTGATTTATATCTGTTGATAAATCATTCTTCCCTGGCGAGGCCACACCGGCGCTGTGGGGACGGCCCCAGGCAGTCCCACGGTGTGCGGCTGTGCCCCCCTCACCCAGCCATGCCACACCACCACCCCACGCCTTGGGAGAACCAGCACAAACCAGAGGGAAGGAGTGGTGCTGAGCAAATTTTCCTAATTGCTTGACTGGCTTTTGAACAAACCCACTGATCCCCATCTGCACAACACAAGCTGATGGCTCAAATATGGTAATAAAGGGCCTGGAGCAGCCACCTCAGTACCGGGGATACACTGGGTATGTGAGGGTGCTGCTCCTTGCTGGCTCCTCTTCCAGTGCATGGCTGTAGGTCCATTTAAATGCAACAGCACTTGGACAAGAATTAATGTAGCATTAAAACCTAAACGTACTTATTTCCCATTCCCCCGAATTCTCGGCCTTTCAGTGGGTGTTGATCTTTGATATTTATACACCGTCATTTCAGTGTATCTCAGCAGCACTTTGGATAACAGCTCTGCCTCTGCCATGGGGATACCGTATGTGAGCATCCTTAAGGTGCTCAGATGGGAACCTTGAGATGAGCACACGGCAGTGGCCGTGCCGTGAAGGAGCCCCGTGCAGGGCTGGCCTTCCCTCTTGGTGCTGCCGCACGGCCGGTGCAGCGCTCTCTGTGCCACTCCCCTCACACTCATTTATCCATACGGTGCTGTGCCCCTCTGCTGCACCGCACGCTTTCTCTTAGGCAATTCTCGTTAAGCGGCTCCTCGTGCTTCAGCCGAACCCCACTTCCCCATTAACACGAGCTGAACCGGAGTCCAGCGTGAGGTCCATCTCCCCAGCAAACAGCAGCGGGGTCCCTCTGTGCTTCTGGGGGACGGAGAGCCGCCCCCCCCTCTGCAAAGCCCTGGTAGGAAACACGGCGCGTCTCAGCCGGGGGAGATTTTCCTTGAAAAAAATGAAATGGAAGCGGAGTTGACTTTAGGATATAGATCTCTATCCTCCCAGCCATTTTTGTGCTATTTTTTCATAAACTTGGCCGCTTCTCGTTTGCCCTCTAATAATTCTCTGAAGGCTCATTTCCCCCGTATAACTCTGTGCAAACACAAAGTTGAGAGAAGGGTATTCAGACTCATCCTGCAGGAGTGCTGTTTTTGAGAAGATGTTTGTTTACCCATGTCAGTAATTTTCAAAAATATAATGTGCATTCAAAGATCAGAGACAACCGCACGTGCGAAGGCCGCCCTTCCATCGGCTCGCAGCTCCGCCAGAATTGCATTTTAACAGCTGAGCTCGCTGCACGGGAACAATGGGAGCGCCGGGCAGCGCCTGCTCTGACGATGGCAGAGTGAGCGGCGGCCACAATGGCACGGGGCCGCGGGGCCTTCCTGCCGGCATCCTGCGGGAGCGGGAGGGATGCGGTAATTCGCAGCGCAAGGTCTGCCCTCGTGAGCACAGATAGATGCCACCAAGGCAGGAGCCGTTGTCAGTTCCATACGACACCACTTACTTTGCTGCGTTTTTTTTCCCTCAGAGTATTTGCCTCGTTGTTTCATGCACGCGAGGGGAAAATATTTGTGAAAGCTCACGCAAATTCCTTTCTGATGTATTTTTGAGGCTATGGAAGGGTAGGCTGTGGATGACGTGCGTGGCACAGATCCCGTACTCCTATTTTATTGCTAACTCACAAAAGTGGACATCCTGAAGATGCACACACATCTCTGGCTCCTGCACGCCCAAAGCACGTGTGAGCAGCCCTGTGTGAGCACACAGCTGGGGGCACAGCAGCCGATGCTCCAATGCTGCCAGGCCCAGTGGTGCTGGGATGGGCCATCGCACCTCCAACCCCCACCGCCCTCGCCAGGTTTCCAGAGCTGCCAGCACCCAGACTTGGAGTTTTCAACCCATTTATCCCAGTGGCACAGTCAGTTTGAATTAGTGGATTTGCTCACTTCAGTGATGACGGCTACCAATGGTTTGTGCCAACAGTTCTGTGCAACTGCAGCTGCTATGACTATGCCATCAGACTGTGCTTCCCATTAAAAAAGTAGCAACAGCTGCTCTGCCTGTGATGACTGTGTGGGCTGTGCTCTTGCTGGCACGGTATGGCAGGTGATGGCACTTCATGGCACTTGATGGCATAGGATAGCACTTCACAGCAGAGCACTGCATGGCGTGCCATGACCTGACGCTTTATGACGCTCCATGGCACGGCACACCATGGCATGGTATGGCACAGCGCGGCACCTCATGGCATGGCACCACGGCACAGCACAGCACAGCATGGCACTTTGTGGCACTTCGTGGCATGGAATGACAAGAAATGGCATGGCACAGCACGGCATTTCATGGTTCACCTCAATAACACGACCACACCTCGCGTTGCATCGGGACGATTCCCAAACCCTTGGGCTGGAGGCTGGGCCTGAGGCCATTAATCAGGGCAGCAGCAAGGACATGTGCCCGCACCGCCAGCAACCAGGAATATGCACATACACACCAGGGCAATTACTTGTGTGCAAGTGACAAGGGAAAATTAAATGTAAAACCTGCTGTAAACAGCCAATAAATCTCGTCTGGTACGCATGTCTCAGCCTGGGCTGGGAGCAGCCCGGTGACTTGGGGGCTCCATATGCAGGGCTGGGCACAAGCGGGGTCTGAGCACTCCTGTCCTGGGCATGGAGCCCCCAGTGGTGCCCGGGGGAGCCCCACAGGCACACATCCCTCAGGCCCGGGCAGCGCCGCAGTGATGGGGATGGCGGAGCCGCAGTCGGGCCCAGGGAGGAAAGTTTGTAAAGAAAGTAGAGCACACAGACTTGCCATGGTATCAGAAGGAAAATTTATGCATCGCCTTTGAGTTCAACTTCTCCATTAAAGCTTTTTCCCTATAATCTAGGGAGTTCTTATCTTGGTGACTTATGATGTTATGGAGGGGCTCATGCATGGAAAATGTCAATAGAAATAGTAACTCTAGAAGGGAAGGGCTTCCTAATTAGTCCCCATTTAGATTTTATGATGGCTTTGAGATCTGCTCATCCTGACAGTGCGCACTCTGGTTACATATTGTTCTAGCCTGAGGGAACCATAGGAAAATCCAGATTTATTGTACCTATCATACCAGCATATTTCATTTGCCATTATGAGCAGCCATCTCGCAATGATGCAGGAGTATTTATTACAGATTAAATTGTAGGACCTGGATGGTTTAGTGAGGTTCTTGAGGTATCATTTATGTCATTAACTGGCTCATTATCAGATCTGCAAATCTCAATTCCTTCCTCAGAGCCTTCTGTCTCAGGGCCGGGGGTGCACGCGTGTGCGGGGCTGTGCCACGCGTGTGCAGCGGTGGGCTGCGTCCCGCCTGGCCGTGTGCCCGTGGTGCAGCCCGCAGTGCAGCAGTGGGGCACGGCTCTCCTGCATCTCCCTCCCCATTAGGCTGCGACTCCGAAGCACAAAGCCGAGAAAGGTGGTGGTAGGAGAGGAGGCAATTTAACTCTAATTATTTAACAGGTCTATTGCAGGCGTAAGCTTATTACCGGTGGCGAAAGAATGTGCCGGATTTTTTTTTTTTTTCACTCCCTTTTGTGCCTTCTCTCTGCTTGGAGAGTTATTTGAAGAGGTTTAATCCAGTCCTGGCTGCTGCTGCTAATTCCAAAGGAGGACGGGGTGCTCCCACGCTCCTCACCGGCAGGCTATGGAAAGCTCACCGAGAGAGCTCCCCCCTCTGCCGCCGCGCTTCCATTTAGTGATATTATTTGACTTTATTGTTCGATTCAACTTGCGTGTCCCTCCTTGTTGGTATTTGCCCTATTTACTCTCCGATATTGCTTTTTCATAAAACCAGGGAATGGCATTTTAGTTGTTGTGTTCTTTGGTATTAAAACGCACTCCAGACAAGCGCGGGAGGACGCTCAGGATTGCTGGGTTCAGGGCAGGGGCCACGGAGGAAAGTGCGCCGCTGTCGGGTTGTGGGGATTAATTAATTCATGGGACAGCTAATATTTGCAGGGAAACGACGGCGCTGAAAGCGAGTAATAATGCAAGGAAATGCAATCTGTTATCTCCCACCACTCTGTGGCTAAGAGGAGTTAAAAGATTTCCGAGCGTGTTTGCATTTGTTGATTGCACCTGAAAGTTATTTTTGTAAAAGTAGTCATTTTTGGACTCCAGACTCGTGACATTAAGGGATAAATGCAGCCAATTACCTCGCGGTGATTGCTTACCAAAGGGCTGTGGCACATCTGCTTGTGTGACGGCTCCCAGCTCGGTGTGTGCTGACACGCAGGCGTCACGCGTGGTGCGGTTCCCATGCTTTGCTCTGACACAAAGAGGACCGCTGGTGGAAGGGAGACAAAAGCTCAGCTCAGGCACAAGGGCAGCCCGGCACAGGGGTCTGCAAAGCAGCTGACCGACACCAGAATACATTCTGCAGTGGAAGTGTGAGCACAAAGCAGCCACTCCCTGCAGAGCCCCCCGTTAAACTTGTTGCTTGCAACCCAGAGTTAATAAATGGTGCTGAAAGGTCAGGTGGGAAGAGTTTCCCTTTCTTTCCTGCCCCGCTAATTCAGAGCCTTCCTGATGCCTTTGTCCTTATTACGCTGACTGGGAAGACCTTCCCCTAAGAATGCCTCAAACATCCACCCATAAGAATACATACACAGTTTAGCCTCTGAAATCCATACCACATCTGGGGTATCTGTGTAAGAATGAATGCCTCAGAGGTCTCAGCAGCGCACTGATAATTTCACTGCTTTACGGATGCTGCAGAACAGCTCTGCTCTCACGTTACATTGTGCCAACAGGTTTGAAAACAAAGCTGCCAGGAGGATTACAATGTACCTTTATGCGGTACAATCAGAGCGCCGTAAGCGTTAAAACATGTTTAAATGAGGTGATTTTCTCTAATTTAAAAATGGTCTTTTTTTCTTACTTACATTTATTTTCCATTTTCCTCCATGAGTCCAAAAATGGGACATTTATAAACCGAAATAGGGGAGAAGGACAGAACTGCTGGGTGTGCACCTCCTCTCAGCCCCCCGCTCAGTGCACGCAGTGCTCACACCGGGCAGGGGAATCGGGTAGGAACGCAAACCAGAGTGGCAATGTGAGTCCTCTTCCACGGAGTATTTTCTGCTCTGAACGGCTGCGGTGCCATTCGGTAACTCGGATATTCCGTGTGCTTTACAACTGCGACCACGCCGGCAAGGAGAGCGCCTGCGAATAGCAGTGGGGTGAATACTGCACAGCCGTTCCCTTGGTAGGGATTTTAAAATGAAAATGTAATTATTAGAGGAAAAAAAAATCCCTTACCTGAGCTGATAGCCAATTACTGAGAGCCCAGCGCTAAGTGAGTCGTCTCCCACAACCCAGTGCTGCGGTTCCCATGAATAAACACAAACTGGGCACGCTATGAATGGGCTCCGTGAACGGGAGCTGCTGTGAGCCGCCTTTGTGGCGCTGCCCCGGCAGAGCCCGGCTTTGCTGCGCCATCTGAACGTGGAGCGGCCGCTCCTCACTGTGCCTTTCCAGGCTGCTCCCGGCGCTGCTGCTGGGTTGCCGTAGGAACAGGAATTTGAGTAAATATGCACACGGAGAAGAAACGTCTACTAATTAAATGTGGATGGCATCGGTAAGTTGCCAGATTGGGTACCGTGCACCGCAGTGCGCTCTGATGTGATCCATCAGAAAGCATGCACAGACACACACACACGGAGGGGACATCCACCCCTCGGTGAGATGCACACACTTCTACCTGTGCTGAGGACGGAGGCAATATGCTCATACTGGTGACACTGGGCATGGCTTTGTTCCTTTCAAGGCCCATCCCTGCTGGCCGTGGGCACTTTGCTCGCACTGCCATTCCGGTCTGCACATCACACTGCAGTTTGCAGAGCACGAGCAGAGGGTGACAGAAGTTCTGTTCTCCCCTTGCGCTCTTTGTTTCCTGCTCAGCTGATTCCTTTCTGCTCAGGAAAGGGTCATTTAATCCAGTGCACATAAATCTAACCCGGGGCTGCTGGCATGGTTGCTCAGGGATACTGGGAGCATCCACATTAGGTTATTCCGGTACAAAGTCTTAAGAGGTAAATTGAAATGTTCTTAATTGAATGCAAGCAACTGTCTAAACGAGCACATGAATGAACGGGTTAGAAAACTAAGGAATATTTTGCTCTCTGTTAGGAATTCCCCATGATTACCTTAGCACCGTGCCGTGAACAGCAGCTGAGAACTGTGAGCACTGACAAACACGTTAATTTACAGGCAGGGGAACTTGAAAACTCTGACAGCAGTACTTGGGAACGCTGCTGCCCGCTCAGTGGGATACATCTGAAGGTTTCCTCCAAGGAACAGCACCTGGGTTTTTACTGCATTCCTTCTGGCTTGTAAAGCATGCTGCACCTATAGGCAGAAGCTCCTCACCAGAACAGAGGGAACGAGCATCCTTCCTCTGCACAATCCCAGGCTCTGCATGCATGCTGATTGCCTTTTCGTTTTTAATTGCAGTTCAGTGACTAAACTCATCTCAGCCGTGCTCCTGCTCAGATGGGATAAATCCAGTGAGGTTCCTATACAGTACCAAACCAATGAGATTCACACGCAGAGCCAATCCAATGAGGTTCCTCAATCCGATGAGGTTCCTATATAGACCCAATCCAACAAAGTTCTCAGTCCCATGATGTTCCCACAGACGTACAGCGGTGCGGTGGGAGCTGTGCTTTGCAGCAGTTTCCTGATGCTCACCAGGCTGCTGTGGCACTGGTTTCACATGAACCATGTCCTCACTGGGGATGAGGACTGGGGGCATCTGAGCACACTGGAGCCAGTGGGGTGCCTGAGGTGTAAAGAGCCCATGACTGGATGCTGGGACTCCTCACGCTTGTGGCCCCACTCTGCACTCCCACCTGCTGGGCACCAGGATGCAGCAATTAATTGTTCCTCTCCCGGGGAGCACACGGCACAAGGTGCAGATGAGGGGTGGCAGTCTCTGTGCCGATGGAGAAGCATCTGGAGGAAAGACAGCCTGATCTCTGTGCCCCTGACCATT
The DNA here is from genome assembly GCA_002909625.1 of Bambusicola thoracicus. Classification (NCBI taxonomy): domain Eukaryota; kingdom Metazoa; phylum Chordata; class Aves; order Galliformes; family Phasianidae; genus Bambusicola; species Bambusicola thoracicus. The sequence continues at coordinate 19,789 of PPHD01004732.1, read as the reverse complement.
TACAATTTATATGTCCTTGTCAGACGGGGAGTTTGATGACTCTAATGTCATGTTTGTCCTTCACCCTGAGAAAATCTCCTTTTAAAGATCACCAGCCCATCTCTATTGACAGTAACCGTGCAGGTCAGGATATTAACATGTGTTGGATTTTTCCAAAATACTAATCTTCTTTGCCTGTTGTTCCCTCTTGGGAAACAAAAGCCCATGACCCACGTGGCAGCTATCACCAAATAGATATCTATCACCGGATAGATGCTGCTGTCACCAAATCTCACTTTGTTGCAGAGGCCACAGCCTCACCAAACGGCCCCTGTATGCTCCCTGGTGCTGGCCGTATGCGTGGAGAGGAGGTTGTGGTGAAGTGGGTGTCAAAATCTGCTCCCAGGTAAGCAGTGATAAAAATGTAAGTTAAACCAGGAAGAAAAGCACCATCTTCCAGCAGGGAACTGCTGCTGGCAGCGCCGGGCCCAGCCCAGACACGGGGCTGTTCTGGGGGCTGGAGGTCTGGAGACCCAAGTGTGGGAGCCTGACCTGCAGGGACCAACCTGTGGGCAGCAGCAGGAGGCAAATGTTGAGCATCAGGAGCTGCCACAAGCTCTCCCAACGCACCCTGCTGAGCCAGTCAAAGGCTCCAGTGTGACACCAGCAGCGCTGGAAGGCAGGAGCACCGCAGCGGTCACATGTAAAAGGTTCAAGGATGAGTGAGCACTGGGAGGTGGGGTGGAGCAATGAAAACCACGGGCTGAAATTGGAAAGATGCCTTTGTCTTGTAGAGCGTTCCTAGCAGTCTCCCACGGGGCATGGCAGAAGCAGCATCACTTGAATAGCTAAAACTGTGCTGAACGAGGCACTTGATAGGTCTCTGGAGAGAACACACTGCACTGGCAAGGGTAACAGATTAGTGGACCTAATAGGTCTATTTTCTCCTCATTTCTGATTGCAGAAATTTCTTACTTCTCGGTCTGCAAGTGAAGCTCCACGCAGCCCCAGTCCCAGCTGACCTAAGAGCCTGCAGCTCATGCAAGGCACAGCTTCTGCACAGTGCTGCCGTGCTCACAGCAAAGCCTGCCAGAAGCAGAGTGCTGGACGTGTCCCGCAAAATGCCAGTTTTCATGGTGCTACTGCCACGCTCCCAGCCTGCCTGGGCTCTTTCCATTGCTCTACAAATCATAGAAACATAGAATCATGGAATCATTACAGTTGGAAAAGACCCCGAGGATCCCAAAAGCCAACCCCCCCCCATGCCCACTGCCCACGTCCCTCAGTGCCACATCCCCATGGTTCTGGGACACCCCCAGGGATGGTGACCCCCCCTCCCTGGGCAGCTGTGCCACTTTAGGACAGCTCTTTGAGAAGAAGTGCTTCCTAGTAGCCAACCTGACCATTTTCTGGGGCAACCTGAGGCCATCACCTCTCGTCTTGTTGCTGTTACCTGGGAGCAGAGGCTAACAGCCACTTTATCACAACCTCCTGTCAGGAGCTGTAGGGAGTGATGGGCTCTCCCCTGATCCTCCTCCAGACTGAGCCATCCCAGCTCCCTCAGCCTCTCCACATAAACTTGTGCTCCAGACCCTTCACAGCTCCGTTGCCCCAATTTCTTCATGTAAAGTGTTAGACAAATTCTGAGGCTCTGTTTCTCTCTGTAGGAACCCAGCGCATCCATAACATTGTGCTTTGCCACCCTTCAGCCAGAGAAGGCAACATGCCAAGATGTGGAAGCATGTTCTGCTGCATGCTAATGAATTGGTTTGGAAGCACGGGGCTCCGTTTCACTGAGTGCACAGAGCCCCGTGTCTGTCCTGTGTCAGCCCTGTGCTGAGCCTGCTGCTGCCGCAGGGTGCCCTCAATTAGCCCTGGTAATTGCGGTGTGCAGGGAGCGACCTTCTCCCTGAGCACAGCCATCACTGTGCAGACATCCTGCTGCTGGGCAGCCAGCAGCACATCCCTGCTGCACGGTGCCTGGAAGGGCAGCGCTGCTGAGCCAGTCCCGCTGTGAGAGCTGAATGGTGGTAGTCATGGCGAGGCTTTGGATCCCACAGACCCACATCAGGGTCAGCAGAACCCCCGTGCTCACCCTCACCCAGCTGTGCCCTCCTCACCATCACCACCACCACCACTCCCAAGCCAACAGCAAGACAGTCATTCTGAGGAAACTGCACCAACTCAGCTGCCACATCCACCACATTCCGAGCCCCATGGCTCTATGATGGCAGACGTGGCAGCTGAGGCAGCACGCTCACCACCACTCGTGTTCCTGGACGTTCCCTTTGCATGCAGAGCCCTGCAGAAGGGAGCACAGTACAAAACATGTTCTGGTGCTGACCCGAAGGTTTACCCAACCCACAGGCATCCCCCATTGGTGCTGTGTTCCAGCACCATTCTGGTGATCACAAGGCACAATGTGTGCTCCACAGAAAGCTGCAGATCTGAAACTCTCACATATATTATTTTAGCAGAGCGGTTACACTCTCATTCCACATGGGAACAGGAACAGCTGCACATCACTTATCCACCTGCATTCCAACAAGTCCATAACACTGAGAAGTCACAAAGAATACAGTTAAGATTTGTACAAAGTCAAATGAAATTGGGCAAAGGGAAAGGGGGATGCACCCATAACAGAGGCTGCTGCCCGTGCAGGGGCTCCTGTCACCAGGTGAACCCATACCTGTGGGGTGAACCATGGGTGAGGGAGGACACACAGCACCCCGGCAATTGGGGAATTCATAGATTTAACAGTGGGATTTACTGAAAGCAACAACTACACAACATGGGAACATGTACACGTGTATGCAATTCAGTGCAAGACATAAAAAACCTGAAACAGGTTGCCTAAGGAGGCTGTGGATGCCCCATCCCTGGAGGCATTCAAGGCCAGGCTGGATGTGGCTCTGGGCAGCCTGGGCTGCTGGTTGGCAACTCTGCACATAGCAGGGGGTTGGAACTGGATGAGCATTGAGCTCCTTTTCAACCCGGGCCATGCTGTGATTCTATCAAACTGGGAAACCACAGCAGCAACAAGGCTGGGTCTGCAGTCCCAGAGGGCAACGCATCGCACCGCGTTCCTGCAGCTGGGGCTGAAGGCTCTGCACTGCTTCCATGGGGCTGCGGGCTTCATCCAGGGCATGTGTGTAACTGCCATTAATTTAAGGGGAATTACGTGAATTGTACAGCAAGAGTTGACTATACTCCTGAGTATTGCTGTTATTATGTTTACCATCAATATTCATGAAGTCTTCTTAAATAATAATAAAAAAAAGCAGCAGCGGGGAATTTGCCGTGCCATAGACCTGCGGGGTCTCCGGGAGGCACTCAAAGAAGCAGCATTTTCCAACATAGTCTCACTTTATTTTTCTCAGGGTTGCCCTGAGTTATAAGAGAAGCTATTGAGAACATCCAATTGTTGTGCTGTCACCCATTGCCATGATACCTTCGGCTCAATGGGAAATCCCTCAGTCTCAATAATTTGCTCTGGACTATTCCTGCCTCGGTGACGGCCATGCACAAACCTTCAGAACAAAGCACCACTCAAAGCCCATCTCCACTTAGCACCGTGCTTCCTATGGGTGGACACACCACCACAATTTGCGCACGGTGCCAGATGCCAAAGCCCCACGGCTTTCTGCTACCTCTACGTAAGCACATTACCCCTTGCACGTGTGCCACACTCCCCGTTGCCAGCCCCACATAGCCCCACGAGGCGCACACCGCGGGGCACACGCTGTGGTGCACGCCGTGGAGCTGTGCCATGGGGCGTTGCCGTGGGGCCGTGCCGTGCCCGGGGGGCAGCGGTGCCGGGAGCGGCGCTGTGCCCGCACCGTCTGTCGCTGCCTGCAGCCGCGGCCCCGCAGCAGCCCGCCAACGGGGCACCGCTCTGCCAGTTGTAAATTTTAATTGGCCATCTGGGGAAAGCACAAACCACCGACTGGAGATTAATCAGTAAATTAACCCAGGCATAATACACACCTCCCAGCGGGGCCCGCGCCGCTCCAGGCTGGGGCGGAGCGGGCGGGGTGCGGCGGGACGCGCGGGGACGCGGTGACTGCCGGCGAACATCCTCCCCGCGTCCCCAAATTCCCCGCCGTGCGACCTTGGCGCTGCCCCTGATTTGTATGGCAGTTGCAGAGAGGTTTCTTTGTAAGTGCTCAACACAGATGGCACAGGTACCGCTGCCGCCGGAGGAAGTGTTGATGAATCAGTGAATGTGACAACTTGCCTCTGGTGAGCTGTTCGCTCGGCTCGCCCGAGCGCCTCCAGGAAGAACAACCGTGCGCCCGCAGCCCTGCCCGGCGGGCAGACCACCGCAGAGCCGCCGGTGAGCCAGCAGTCGGCCCACCGCACGCAGCCGGGACAGCCCGGGCCCAGCAGCACCGAGCGTCGCGCTCCCCTTCCCACTGCTGGGAAAGCCGAACTCCCTTCACCCTGCAATGCTGTGCTGGGTACCCCACGTGTCCCCCTGCAGACAAACGTCCTCCCCACTGCCCCGTGTCCTCCCCAGCCTTGCAACTGCGCTGCAAGTGCCCGTTGCTAGTCAGCATTCTGCAGGTTAGCAGTGACATTGGGCTCATCTCAGCTGTCAATCCAATCTATTGCACAAATGCAGCAGGGGTCGCGTTGCACTGATTTTTTTCCCCATACAGAAAACTTGGTCAAGTTTTTATAGTGCTTTGGGAAGCCTGCAGAAAACTGCCTTTTGTCTACAAGTTGGCATCAGAAATACATCTTCCCCATCAGGCTTACTACTTTTGGGATGACTCATAGAACCACGGAATCATTGAAGTTGGAAAAGACCTCTAGGATCACCACGTCCAACCCTGACCCATCCCACCATGCTCACTGACCAGAGACACATCCACACAGCTCCAGAACACCCTCAGGGATGATGATCCCCCACTCCCAGGGCAGCTGTGACAGTGCCTGATCACTCCTCTTGTGAAGAAATATTTCCTAATACCTACCCTGACCCTCCCCTGGCACAGCATGAGGCCGTCACCTCTCATCCTATCATTGTCACCTGGGTGCAGAGGATGACTCTCTCTCCGACCTCCTTTCAGGAGTTGCTGGGAGCAATGAGGGCTCCCCTGAGCCTCCTCTTCTGCACACTGACCCATCCCAGCTCCCTCAGCCGCTCCCCAGAGGACTGTGCTCAGACCCTACACAGCTGCATTGCCCTTCTCCGGACATGCTCCAGGGCCTCAATATCTTTCTGGTAGAGAGGGGCCCAGAACTGAGCACAGCACTTTAGGTGAAGTTTTGTAGTCTTCTTCATTTTATTAGCCCACGAGACTGACTGCTAATATCTGCTTGCTGCCATAAGGAATGAACCTTGCCCTTCTAATTTAAAACATTTCTCCTAATAAATAGTTCTTTAGCTGTGAATATATGGATGCACTGTTGTATCATCCTGTGATTTTGCATTTTCCCCACTGACTCCTCTGCCTGACATGATAATAAGCAATGTGTTAAGCCAGAAAAAAGCAATTTTCTCCTGAGGTTAATTTCTTTGGATTGCCCACCTGAAGTGGGGAGTTGCATATAAATTGTAATTTGTACTGAAGTGGAGGAGATGGAGTTAGTTTTTGGCGTCGATGATGCGGTGCAAATCCTTGTTGACACATGGGGTGGTTCGCTCTGTCTCCTTGGCAGCCATCTTTGGAAGAAAATTGCACAAAGCTGCCCGTCGGCTGCCCAGACACACATGGCCCCCGTGCTCTGCTGCTGCCATCGGCTGCTCAGTGCCCCACTGGTTCTGTCCTGGGCAAGAGGTGCTCGGTGCTGGGCCCCACCCAGCCCCTTATGGCCCCTTATGGCCCCTTATGGCCCCAGGCCCCCTCCTGCAGCTGTGATGGGGGGCTGGGAGTTTTGCAGCCACCTCTTCTCACCTTCAGCACTGCTCTGAGCTCCACAAAGAAAGACAAACTGGTTTCTAACATGTTACGATTAGAATATAAGACTCCTAATTAATGATGGGTCTCGCTGCAGAATGCATAGGTAATGCCGTTGAATTAGATAACAGGGTATGTCTGAGGGGCTCTACATCCAACAATTACACACTAATTTCCTCAAAACATGGGCATCCGTGGTGTCCCAACAGCCACACTCATCCACATAGAGACACCCTCCTGAAAGAGGCACGGAAATGACTCAGTTGGTGATAACCCTTCATCCCACCAAGAGAAGTGCCAGTGGCCACGGAACACATTGCCCTGTTGCTCTGGGCAGGGGAAGAGCCTTTTCCTTCTCACCACTGACCTCAGCGAGGCCTACATTTAAGTACAGTGGGTTTTGGTGGTGTAACATCGATGATTCTCTGCAGCTGTTCAGGTCCATCCAAAGACAGAAACCTACAACAGCTGGACTCGATGATCCTGGTGGGTCTCTCCCAACCTGGGATGTACACAGAGTCATAGAATCGTTTGAGCTGGAAAGGACCTTTAAAGGCCATCTAGTCCAAACCTACTGCAACAAACAGGGATATCTACAACTCCATCAGGTTGCTCAGAGCCTGGTCCAGCCAGGTCCGATTATCATATTCTATGACAATCCTACGATAACAACACCTCCACACCACCTGGACCCCAGCGACACACGATCTTATTACGTTGCAGAAAACATCCAAATTTAGCACTTCAGTCAACCAAAAATGGAGATCGCTGTACTTGGGAATGTGTGAAAGTCACAAGAAGGNAGAAAACATCCAAATTTAGCACTTCAGTCAACCAAAAATGGAGATCGCTGTACTTGGGAATGTGTGAAAGTCACAAGAAGGGAGCACAAAGGTCAACCCAACACGAAAGGCGTCACTAACAGAGCCCAGGGGCTGCTTGCACGGAGGCACACACAACACACACACGCTTTGTGCAATTGCACTTGTTTCTCTTGCTCTGAAAGGTGAATGCCATTATCAATTATTTAAAATTCTGGACTGACAAAATATATGGGAATAAACAAACCCGAGCAGGCAAACACCACTCACGTATACCAAATATTTC
>PPHD01004732.1:7500-12767 GCA_002909625.1 Bambusicola thoracicus | reverse complement strand
GAGCACAAAGGTCAACCCAACACGAAAGGCGTCACTAACAGAGCCCAGGGGCTGCTTGCACGGGGGCACACACAACACACACATGCTTTGTGCAATTGCACTTGTTTCTCTTGCTCTGAAAGGTGAATGCCATTATCAATTATTTAAAATTCTGGACTGTCAAAATATATGGGAATAAACAAACCCGAGCAGGCAAACACCACTCACGTATACCAAATATTTCTCCTCTTCAGTATGCCTCTCCAGAAAAGCCTGATCGTGTATCTAAAATAATTAGATTTTGTTCAGTAATCAAACTCAATCATACAGATTCTCTGTGAACTGCTTTTATACGGCCATGAGGAATGGGTGTCGTTCTCTGTGTATTTGCATATTTTTCCATAAACCTAAAACCAATCAATTTTGAAGAGTTATGATAATATACAGAATCTGAGGCAATTACATGTCTTTTAAAGAGAGATTCAGAGTGCGTTTCACTGATGATGTGCGTGCAGTAGAGCAGACAAAACTTCCTTAACGCCAGCAGAGCGGCCATGGGATGGGACAGGAGCACAGGCATGAAGGGATGTTCCCAGCCCTATGGAGCAGAGCAGCCACTCTCCCACTGCGCCGTGCTCCGGAGTGCTGGGTGGCCTGGGAGCTTCTGGCCATGATGGAACATTTCCATTTCTCACGATCTCTGTTGCAAAATAGCTCCTTTTTTTGAATGCCACCAGAACCTGAATTCTTTTGTCGTAGAACCATAGAGCCATTCAGGCTGGAGAAGTCCTCTTGGATCCCCATGCTCAAGCCCATCCACATCCCTCAGTGCCACATCCCCATGGCTCTGGGACACCCCCAGGGATGGTGCCCCCCACTCCCTGAGCAGATATGCCACTGCCTGACTGCTCTTTGGAGAAGGAATTTCTCCTAACATCTGACCCTGCCCTGGCACAACGTGAGGCCATCACCTCTTATCCTACCAACAGAGCTCTTTTCCAAAAATGAAACGTTTCATGGAGCCATACCACAGACACAGTAGCCAGCTGTAGAGGATGAATTTATGCTACACAAATTACTGCAGTTATAACTATACCACAAACAAGGCTGCTGAGATTTGTTAAGTACACCAGGAAAGTATTTAACAATGACAAAGAGCTCTTGGCTGACTTTTGGACTGGTGCCTTACATTAAAGTGTTTTTTAAAATTTTGTTCAAAAGAAACATTTTTGCCTGTTGATGGCAGTTGTGCCAGCAATGGATGGTGCAGCAATCTGGGTGTACAGAAGACCCAAAGCACCAACTGATGGGCAAGGGGAAAGGAGCATGCTTCTGCTGGTGCTCCTCCATGCCCTGTGTGTTCACAAGAGCAAACTCTATTTATTGCAGATCATCAGAGAAGTAATTCAGCTCATACACAAACCGGGTCAGAGTGTGTTGGGTTTGTTTGCTCCCATCAAGAAGCCATCGGTTCTGCCTCTGTGCAGTGACCTCATGCCTGGCCTCACTGCGTCCAGAGGAGCAGGAGGAGCCGTTCCCTCATCCCCTGCTGTGTGGGGACATGGCTTCACAGCCCTGTGAGCAGTGCAGCACCAAGAACCACTCCGAAAAAGGTCATCATAGTCTGCAGCAAAGAGTTACTCCTTACTCCTCTGAACACCTTCTCTGAGATCAGCACCAACATTTGTAATGAAACTGCACCCAGCCTCGTGCAACAATTAAATACAGCCATCATTGCTCCATCCACAGCGTATGTGCACAGCACGCCTCATCTCAAGGACCTAAATAGACCCAAGGAATGTGCTCATTAGGGCACAAACAGGTGGAGAAGGAAGATATCGGCAGTGTGCTGACAGGGAGGGAAGTGTGTTTGCTCAGAATATATTGGAGACCCAAATTCAGAGGAGGTCGTGCTTGTGAAAATATTACCCCTGTAATACCGCACTGGGCTGTGTGGGAGCAGAGCCACACAATGGGGACAGCTCTGTCAGCAGCCATCACTGTGGGCTGACCGACCTGCAGCATGCAGCACCCCGCAGCATGGCCCCGCTGCCCACAGCTGCCCCTTGCCCATCTCCTCATGTTACTGAGCTGCTGTGGGTACAGCCACCTCAGGGGGATGCTTTAATGAAATGTAACCCCAGAAAATTCACAGAATCATTACGATTGGAAAAGACCCCTTGGATTCCCATGTCCAACCCCAACATCCTCGTGCCACATCCTCGTGGCTCTGGGACGCCCCCAAGGACGGTGCCCCCCACTCCCTAGGCAGCTGTGCCAGTGCCCGACTGCTCTTTGGAGAAGGAATTGTTCTTCATACCCCCCTGACTCTCCCTGGGCACAATGTGAGGCCACCAAAGCCATCACCTCTGGTCCTGTCAGTGTCAGCTGGGAGCAGATTCCAGCCCCCACCACGCTCCAACCTCCTTTCAGGAGCTGTAGGGAGCAACGAGGTCTCCCCTGAGCCTCCTCTGCTCCAGCCTACAGAGGCTGATGTCCCTGGGACAAATTGGTACTGCTGGCACAGGGCAAGGGACCTCTGGCACAGCACTGCCAGGCCCCAAACCTGCAGCAGATAGGCAACTGCCATCCCTCTGAAAGATGGAGAAACGCGTTCCGCATGCTCTCCGTTTGTTTCCTGGCTGGAATATATTTTGCAAATATTTCTAGTGTCCTCTCGTCTTGCAAATGAGTAATGGGGGAAAGTAACTTTGGAAATGACATTGCAATGTAATCATCCATATTGTGTATTGTGGTTAAAATTGATTAAAATAATATTGAAGCTCCCCCAAGGGATTATGCAATTATAAGTCAAGTCCCAAATGGAAAAGGTTTTTGAGAACTTGGCAGATGTCTTAATGAAAATGAAGCATTATAGTAATATATTAGTGCTATTTGTATATTATTGACAGCGAGATCACTAAACTGTATAAATTACTGTCCAGAAGAATGGCTGAATTGTTTTCCTTTCAGGAAATTTTTAATCAAATATAATTTCAGAAAAATAATTGTTTAATTTCGGCCTCAGCTTTTGATCCGCATATTGATGGATCAATTATTAAACTGAGTTTTAGCTACTCATTTGCTTTGAAAGTTGACAGTTTAAATATTTGATTTTGCACCCGTTTTGTTTTATTACCAAATAAATTCTGGGTAATGCCATACACTATTACTCGTAGCCTTGTAACGACACGCAGGAGGAGGCTCACAACTTTTCCTCGCTGTGACAAAGCCGCTCTCCTGGCACTTCCAGGGAGGGCATCGCAGAGATGAAGCTGGCAATAACGCACACTGAACCCACCAAGGGAGGAATAATGCACAGCGAACCCTCCCCGGGAAGCAGTAACACCAAACCCACTGGGGAAGGAATCATGAGCACCAAATGCCCTGGGAAGCAATAACGCACTCTGAACCCCTCAGGGAAGGAATAACGCACACCAATCCCCCCTGGGAAGCAGGGAACTCACTGGGAAGAAACAAAGCACACCAAAACCCCTTGGGGAAGCAATCATGCACACCAACCCTCTCCCCCCCAACGACGAAATAATGAACAACAGGAACGAATAAGGAACCCCAGAAAGCAGGACCTCACCCTGCCTTCAGGGAGCTTTGCAGCCCTGCAGCCTGCCTCAGGCATTCACTGGATGGGGGTATTTGGGTGTTGTTGTCCTTTTTCCCTGTACAAACAAAGCTGATATAGAAATCAGTAAATGCAGTAGATTTACATGAGCAGTGTTATCGCTATAGAGGAATTTCTGTTTGGGCAGTTCAGAAATACACCACTTGCCTGCAACCACACAGTATTTCTGTCAGCAATTTTAAAAACACACTCTCTTTTAATACATTTTTTAAACAGATACCGGTTTTTATGAAGCAGTACATGAGTTGCTGATGGATAAATCACCCAAGCATGGTTAAAGACACCCTAATCTCCAGATGGTACCAAAGCCTTTTAATTGTATCCTCTGACCTCCTCTCACCTGAGCCTGCATTAAAATCATAACACAGTTCAAGTGTAAAAATGATATAGTGTTTATTCGCCCTGTTTATTGGGGGGCAAACACACAGTTAAATTCCTATGTCGAAATTAGTGCACTCGTTGGAAGAGGTTGAGCCCAAGCAAGGCGGCTCTCAGCATTCCTTCCAGCCCTTTATTCAGACCGCTGTAGTGCTGCAGCTCCACACCTCTGAAAGAATGAGGGATGTAGGAAAGAGAGATGGACTGTGGGCAGCACTGCTCTGCAGCAGCCCTGGCTGGGAGGGAAGGGACCAACCCATTTTGTTCCTAACCTGCAGGACACACAAGAAGACACTGCATGGCAACCCAGCGCCAAACCCATCAGTACACAAAGCCCGGCCTGAGCTGCTGCCCACCGAGGGCTGCTCAGGGCAGTGGGCAGGCTTTGCGGGCTCCTGATTATGGCAGTAATTAATTACCCATCACTTTCCAGGCTTATAAACACTAACAAAATTCCACACGGAACACAACTATGAACTTCTGCATCAGCATAAGGAGCAAAGAGCTTCTCGGTGGCACCACTCAGGGCACGGGGCAGGAAGGAGAAGCGGACAAACAAGCAGAGGAGGCAAACCTGAATTACCGTGGATGTATTGACAGAGCCGGGTTAGCAGTTTTACTGCAGATATACCAGATTATGGAGAGAATTGAATAATTTATCCAGCAATTTTCACATAAGCAATATTATTAAAAATGAAGACATGAAAAAAGAGGTTAGTTATAGAGGGGAATATATATAGGCCATGAATAAATGCATTAGGCGGTGAGAATAGTGAATGTTTTAGTAGGTTTAGACTAGATTTAAAAAAACTGTATTTGATTTCAAAGAAGTCCTAAAATATCTGCTTGGAAATAAAGCACAGCAGCGATTGGGCTGCAGCGTGCACAGCAATTTGTGCTGCATGGGCCCCATCCTAGCGTCCCAGGACCCGTCCTGGCTGCTGTAGGAACAGAGCAGAGCAGAGCAGGACGAGGCAGCCCAAAGGCACTGCAGAGACCTGCATGGCACAGCCATTCCTGCCCCCAGGCCTCGTGGGGCAGCGGGGAGGAGATTTGGCCCAGCACGGAGGTTATCTAAATGGCAGGAGAAGTCCACAGAGCAGACACAGAAGTGCTTGTCTCCGTTTTCTATTGAGTTCTGGGTTATCTCTTGTCCTTCTGGTTATCTTTCCTCCCCCTCTCACACTTTGGCAGGGAGACTGCATACTGATAAGGCAGAAGCTGGTGAAGTCCCAAGCATTCCCAGGCAGCAGTTTGGGAACAAGGGGCT
>PPHD01004732.1:0-2500 GCA_002909625.1 Bambusicola thoracicus | reverse complement strand
TTTCCTGTAAAAAATATTCAAAATAATGTATTAGGTCAGTACCAGCTGGTCTAATCAAGCAATTGTTCCTTGCTAACTTTAATTTGCATAATTAAAAAAAAAAAAGAATTTTGATTCTTTAAAAAAACAAACAAACAAAAAAAAACCAGCTGATTTTTAACAAAACAATTTCCAGGCTGGGTTCCTAGGGTTACTTTCTGCAGGGGACCCCAGGATTGATCAGGAGGCTCCTAGGGCTCGCTATAAACCACGCAGTGCTCCGTTATTTTCCTATTCGCTGATTTTGCTTATTCCATTCAGCTACCTGCCACCCCCAGGCAGCGCAGCCAAGCCAGTGTCTGGCTGGCAGCTGCAGGCAGGCTGGGGAGGATGGCAATATTCACAGAGGGAAATATTTGGGAGCTGGTGATCCCGCTCTGCTCAGCGGCAGCACTCCATGAGGACATGGCACGCAATCCCTGCTTGCATGGTGCAGAGCTGTCCCTCGACTTTCAGCAAACTTGTGCCCGCTGAAGGGGAAGCCTAACAGTTCAGCCCTGGCACTGCTGCTTTTCCCATCTAAGGTCAAGGAGAATGGGAAAATCTTCGTGGAAAAGCGTTGATGATATGGACAGAGAAATGGAATTCGGTGTAGGAAGATGGGTTCATGGAAGAAGGAAAATTTCCAGCAGCCAAAATTATTTGCAAACCAGTTGTTAAGTTTAGCCAAAGGCAAATACAAAAAAAGGAGAAAACAGAAAAAGATTCCAGCTATAGGACTAATGTACTTTTTAACGGACCATGTAACTTGAAAGTCTTTTTCTTGGTCAAATGGGCCATTCAGCCATTCTAAAACAGCATTTTGTGTCACTGACAAAAAAGGAAGGCTTTTCATGCCGGTCCAAGCAGGACTGACTTTATGCCAGCTTCTCAGTTCAGCCCGGGCACCAGAAAACCCACACTGCTGCCAGAAAGCTGCTTCCCAATTCCGAGGCCGTGGGGCCCCTGCCAGGGCCACAGCACCGCAGGGCCTGTCCTGCTTTAGCATGCACAGAGCTCCCCCCGTGCCTGCACTGCTGCTGTGCTGAGACCCACACATGAGGGCCAGGCTTCCAGCACAGCTGCCCGGCTGCTCCCCAGCTCTGACAGGGGGGACTCCAGACCCGCTCCCAGAGCCCATCCAGTACATGTGTACAGGCTGATTTTTGGCAGTTTATTTTAATCACAGCAGAACGTCTGATCTTTTTGTCTAAATCTGGAGGGCGTCCTTCCTGTTTCTTTATGAAGAAATGCTGCACAAGTTCTAAATAAGCATAAGAATTGACATCTATCTGCCACCTGCTGTATTTCTTGCCTTGCAAAGTAAAGACTCAAAGGAGATGAAAAGCTCCATTAATAAGATTATCACCATTCTTTCTGATATCTAAATCTGTGCCACCAGCCCTTCCTTCGCTGAGCAGCAGATTGCAAGCATTGCTGAACCCCAGGTTTTTGCTTCTGTGCGCAGAAATGCAGCCAGTGCTGTATCACTGGGCGTCTTCCAGACAGCAAGGGCATATCATTAGCATATTAGTGACAGCAGCAAAAAGACTTCAAAATAAAACTGCAGCATCAGATTAGCATGCGTGCCAAGGGCTCATTCTCACCTCGTGTACCTAGTGAGCCCTTGGCACTGCAAGAAAGCCAAGTGCAAAGTTTTGCAGGCACTGCAGGATGCTACTCACTACTTCTAGACACTCCTTATTTATCCCCTACCCCAGCTCTGTGCTGCAGGCAGTGCCTCGGGGCATCCCGGCTGTGCCAGTGCTGAGGTGGGGACCGGGGAGCACCGGGCAGTGGCTGTGGCTCCATGTCTGCCACCGGAGCTGCTTGCACAGGAGTTTTCTCAAACTCAGCTTTGAGTGCTGTTTCTCCTCTGCTTCTAATTTATGTGCACTTTGGATTTGCCTAACGTGCACAGTGAAACGCATTTTACCGGTGTCCTACTCAGTCCAGAACTGTTCCCACTCTTGTGTGCATCACTTACCTACAGAAGAGCTTTACAGATCCTCACGTTTCAGTACGCTCAGTGTCTCTCTGCAGGCTCAGGACGCAGGCAGCCTCATGTCCAGCAGCTCACCATGGCGCTGGGTGCCAACAGGCCTCTTCTCTGAGGTGACCACAGTGACTGTAGCACAGCTCACTGTGACCAGTAGTGACAGCAGCCCCATTTACCCAAGCTGCTCCCTGGCTGCCCCCCACAATGCCCTGCCAGCTGTGACTGCTCACAGGTGCCTGAACTGGGGCCTATGCTGCCAGGGAGCAGCTCAGAGCCTGGAGGCTCACCATGCCCACAGTGCTCACTGTCCGCTTTGCCTCCCACACCTTCTCCCACAAATAACCCCACAGAGCAGTTTAGCAGCAAACATCAGAACATGAGAACACCAGGTGCTGTGCATCATGCGCTGTATGCAGGGCAGAAAACACACTGGAAGGCTGGGCCTGCCTGTGCAAGGCCTCCTGGCCCACACACGGCCTAACA
>PPHD01004731.1:0-27916 GCA_002909625.1 Bambusicola thoracicus | reverse complement strand
TATCCGACACAGAGTAGTCACTCCCATCTGTAACATAGGGAAATGACAACTTTTCTGTGTGAAAGAGATTGGATATAAGGAATAATTTATTTTTATTAATTATTATGATTATTATTTTATTGTAAGAGTGGTGAGGCTCAGGTTGCCCAGAGACGTGGCGGATTCCCCATCACTGGAGGCATTCAAGGTCAGCCTGATGTAGCTGTGGTGTTCCTGTGCATTGCAGGGGAGTTGAATTAGATGGCCTCTAAGTGTCCATTCACATTCAAACGAATCTATGATTCTATAAAAAATAGTACCTTTCTGGTGGCTTTGAGTTCTGTGGGTGAGAGATGGAGTGCTCTTCTTGAATAGATGAGGAAATTAAGGCATGGATGAGGGAGTAACTGTTGCGTGGTGCATGACACAGGCAGTGGGGTTAATTACTAGTCATTAAAAATTACAGTTGACCTTTTCTTCTTGGATGAGCTTCAGGCAGCATGCTGGGCAAGCAGTGGCGACGTGAGTCGACTGGTGAGAGCTGGGGGGTGGTGGGTTGGCAGGGAAAGCAAGATGCTAGGACGTTCAGGACACCAGTGAAAAGCCAAAATACAGCTGGGGAGTGGGAGAAGACACAGAGTCCAGCCAACAAAGACAAAAAGAAAAACTGGACGTAAAGCTCAGCAAAAACATGAGCCAAAGAAGGCGCGATAGTGAGGCGCGTCGTTTCTCTTCCCTTCGCCCTGGCAGCCGCTCAGCACGTCCTCGCGCCGCCATCTCCGCCGCGCTTCCCCGCAGCTCCGCGCGCCCCTTCCCGCCTCCCGCCGCGCAGGCCGCCCGGCCGCCTGACGGCGCTGCCCTCGGCGCAGGCGCAGGCCGGGACGCGGGGCGGGGGGGGGGCCGGAGCGGCGACGCGCCGCGCCCTCACTCCGCGTCCCGGGCGGTGTCTCAGTGCAGCCATGTCTGGCGGCGCGAGGCAGCGAGGCGGGCTCGGTCGGCGGCGCCCTCTGTGAGCCGGCGGCGGCGGACGAGCGGCGGCGGCGGGCATTCATGTCGGCGGGCAGGGATTAGCGCGGCGGACAGCGAGCCGAGAGGAGGGGGCGGCCGACCGAGCCGTCTCCCCCTTCCCGCGGGGTCTCCTGCGGGAGAGAGCCGTACCTGCGTGGCGGGGGCGGGAGGACATGGCTGACCGGAGCGCGCCGAGCTGCCACCTGCGGCTGGAGTGGGTCTACGGTTACCGGGGTCACCAGTGCCGCAACAACCTCTACTACACGGCCGCCAAGGAGATCGTCTACTTCGTGGCTGGGGTCGGCGTGGTCTACAGCCCCCGGGAGCACCGGCAGAAATTCTACCTGGGGCACCAGGACGACATCATCAGGTACCGCCGCCGCGGGCGCTGGCCCCGTCCTCCGGCTGCCCCGTGGCTCCGCGCGTCCCCCCTCGCCCGTCTCCTCCCGCGTCCGTCGGGGCACGGATGGAGGCGGCTGAAGGACGGGCAGCTCGGCGCGGCCCCGGAGCTCGGCGGGCACGGCCCGGCGGCGGCTCGCGGATCCGAGTCGTGCCTGTCTGCGTCCCAGAGCCGGGCCGAAAGTTGTGTGGGCGCCCGGGCGTCGGGAGGGCCCCGCTGGGTGCTGGCGGGAGGAGAGGCGGAAGCCTCGTGCGCTCCCCGCCGCCCGCTGTGGGGGAGGTTAATCTGCGGCAGCAGACCGCTGGCTCGCTGCTGACAGGCGGTGGGTGCCTGCGGGATTAGCGGCCTGCCTGCAACTCGTGCAACTTTTGGGGTAATCTCGTGTGAGAGAGCAGCCTTTCCTGCAGAATCAAGGCTTCTATAGGTCGGGAATTCACTTGCAGTCAGATTTACAATGTGCTGAAGTTCTTAAAAAATGTACAACTGAAAGCTAATGTTGCAGAGTTTGCTGCTGCTGTTGTTTCTTAAGTGTGTTTTCACCCAGGGGTGCTTCTGTGTGCTTGGTGGTGCTGTGAGATCAGTGAGAGAATGTGAGGAGTGTGAAGGGCAGATGTGAGCCTGAGTCATCAGCCCTCTCCAGTAGGTGTCATTGCGGATGGATTTTAAATTCCCATATCATTGCTTTTCCTGATTAGATATGAGCTGCAACCAATTTTGTCATTTACAGCACAGCACTTTTTGTTTGTTTTTGATAGTTAATGCTCCAATTCATGCCTTCCGTATATGTTACTCATGAGTAACAGGTAAGGAGTGCAGAGAGCAGAGCAGATGCTGTGTCTTTCATCCATTGTTTTATATGCATTGGAAAGCTTGGCTGTAACTGCCACTTTCTTCTGTATTTAAATCTGCATGCAGAGCTTTCAAGACTTTTGAAATATGTCTATGACTGCCCCTTGGAAGGCTGTAGTGCCTATCGTGTTTTTGTCCATGGTGCTGAAAATGTAATGAAGAAATTAGACAACTTACTGTTGTAGATTGCTCTACTTGAAATGTTGAGTATTGAATCAGAAGTTTGAATCACTGTTATGTCTTTTAATGCTTTAACATTCTCACCTGCATCCACTAAGAGGTATTTCTTTAACGATGCCTTAGCCACTTCTAATGTCTTGTGCTGCAGGAAATCCAGATCCACAACTTACTATCCAGCTAAGGAAGCAGTGGCTAATTACTAGCTACAATATAAAATCAAAGAGTTGAATGTTTTAATGTTGTGTATCTATGACTGCTTCTGTGTAACTGTTCCAGCAGAACTTCCCATAAGAACAGTGACAATGACTTCATGAGGTTTCTTTTCATGGGATGTACTTCAATGGAACCGTGATCCGGCATGCTGGAGTTACTCCTGCTTTGACTTGTACTAATGTTGAGAGGAAATAATTTTAAATATTTTAAAGCATTTCAACTTTACACAGATAGAATTTTGCATGTTTCTTAAGTAGAAGTGTTAGTATGCTTAAGGAAACATTCTGTTTAGAGCCACATGGCTATTTCTAGTGGTAGGATTAGCTTTGCATTGATTGGTACTTCACTTCTATCTTTTTCAGAAAGAAGCATGCTGCCATTTAAGTGTAGTGATCACATATTTTTTCTTGACTAAACTTGGATACCAAAACAGATTCTCAATTTAAAGAGAAAAATCACAGTAGAAAATTAAAGCATTAATTTAAAAAAAATCAGAGAAAACGGGGGGCAAAAGTGGGATCATGTAATGCAATAATTAATATTATTCAAACTGAGTTATTTTGTATCAAAAAAATGTAATGTGTTGTGTTTTAATGTGCTCAGCAAGTACCACCTGAATGCTGAGACATTTGTGATAGTTCAGGAAAAGCAACAACAGGACTGATTGCCTTTTTGCATGGAATCTCATTTGTGAAAGCAGGTTTCATATCTGAAAAACTTACATGTTTAAAGAATCGAACTACAGAGCACAGCTCTGTAGCTGGAAACAGTACAAGACTAAGCAGTATAGGCTGCATGCTACATGGTGATATTATTAGTACTCCTCATTATGAGAACTTCTGCATCATTAGCATGCTTTGAGTGACATTCTGATTTTAAGCAGCAGTCAGGAAGAGAGGAATTGCAATTCTTAAGTCAGAGACCAGTTCTTTAGTAATAGACAATAGTATTAGATAAATGGGCAGATAGAGAATATTTTCCTGTTGAAAATTTTCTTTCTAGTGCTAGCAGTTACTTTGGCTTTTGTCTGCTGAGGAGTTTTTATTAGACAAAAAACTATAAACTCACTGTAAGATGTTTTTTTTAACACGATTGAATGCTAAATTTATTTCCAATCTAATCTCAATTTTAATCACAGTTCCACCCCAATCCTCAGTGTAACTGTGAGTACTAAAAAGAAGAGAGTTCAGTATTTTGTATATTAGTTCTACTGAGTGGTCCTTTGTTTAGAAGAAAGTAATTAGAGTCACTTAGGGTCTCTTCTATTGTCTTTGGTTTTATTGTAGTTGGTGGTTTTTTTTGTTTTTTTTTGTTTTTTTTTTTTAATTGAACAATTTCAGTTATTCAGCTTCAGTCTATTTCTAAAGGGACCTATCTTGCTTTCTGGTAATTTTTTATTACGTTTTTATTATTTAATCTCTTCTGTGGATTACTTTCCAGAAATCAAGCCACTGTTTTGGAGGATGGAGAGTATCATGTTTTTACTCTTAGTTCTACCGCTTTTTTTTTTTTTTTTTTTTTTTTGTGCATCAGTGCACTGTTTCTTTTGGTTGAGATCCTCTCTGTATATGGATACTTGTGTAAAATGCCACTTAGCTGTGGAAATACTTTTGGGAATGCTGGCAAATTAGGTTGTTTTTTGTTTGTTTGCTTGTTTTTTGAAGGCATTTTATGTGAGGGGGTGAATCTACATGAAATCTCAGCTAACTTAACTCAGTAGTGTTACCTCATGCCAGCAGCATAACTTGGTGACTGTCCATTGTGTTTGCAGAAGATCCAGCCTGGGCTGTTTGTATGTAGGAGATACTCGTTTTGTAAAAGCGTGTGAATTATCACTGCAAGGGTACTGATTGGAAGTGTAGGATTTAATAAACGGCAAAAGTAGATTGTGAGTTATATTTTGGAGTGCTTCATAGTAGAGGAGGAGGAAACAATGTCTTGGTAACTTCACGTTAGATCTTTTCTTTGTTCTTTCTTCTTAATTTTAGTTGTTTAGAGAAGCATGAGTTATTTAATGTAGACAGATTGTCTTTCCCTTATCTGAGAGACTGTAGAAAGATCACATTCAATCCTGATCTGTATAAAGATTTCAGAAAATGCCTCTGTGGGGCATTAAGTAAACTGAAGCTCAGGTTGAGGCTCATTATTTTTCCGAGACAGTTCAAGTGTTTTTCTGCACTTCCTCTGATGGAAGTTATGAATACTCAAAATTCTGGACTCATCCTCCTTTTTAAATGTCTGTCTACTGGCCTTTGTTATTACCATTGCAACGTGCATGCTCAAGCGAACTTTTAGATTGGTTTTTCCTTTTTACATTTTTTTTTATTTTTTAATGTTTATTTACTGCCCCGTGACTTTTTTTGTGAGCTTTGGAGTATTGGAATTTTACTAGGAGTTAACTTTTTACCTGAAATCAAGGTTTCTAGTTAAAAGGAAAAGCAAATCCTGAGATCAAACCAGTGCTTATTTCTGTTGCTGTGAACTATGCATAAATTGTTTTGGACTCTGTTTCCTGGAGAACAAGAAGTAACCAAAACTCCATCTGCTCTGAAATGTGGTCTTTCTGGGCACTTTATTTTTCTCTGTCATCTTTTTATATGTCAGAAATAGGCTCAGTCTATAAGAGATTATCCTGCTTGTGATTCTGTGATCTTCCTCTTGTGTACCAGGCAGAATAATGTGGCTTGTTTTTTTCCTAGCATCAGCATTTTTGCAATTGCGGAAATCAAAACCACTGCAATCATGTCTTCTCCCTGGTGTTAGTACTGCCCACCAACCCAGTTTGAAGGAGATTTTTCTACCAACTGTTGCACTCTCAAAGTTTGTCCAAACGCCAGTATCTACGAAGTTGTTAGATTCTTGTCAGCGGCTTTTTGAATCTGCTGCTGTTAAATGCTCTCCCAGAGGCAGGTCCAGGCTTCCTCCATAGATCTCAGTGGTGGTTTGTAGATAGAAATTCTAGCAGTACAGTGATGAGTCATGTTTAGTTTTGAATGATGCCTCTGGTCTCTTTCTCATTCTCTTTTGGTTAATGCTTTTGATAAATACGTATTGGGTTTCTGTGAAGACGCTGTGTATTCCCACCACTTCTTTTTACTCTATCATTCTGCCTCTGTTTGCTCCCTTCTCATTTGATGCATATCATGAGAAAACCCTAAGAAAAGAGAAAATTTGCTTTCTAAGAAAAAGAGCCAAACAGGTTTTGCAAAAATGTGTCACAAAATCATAGAATGGTTTGGGTTGGAAGGATCCGTAAAGATCATCTAGTTCTAACACTTCTGCCATGGACAGGGATACCTGCTACTAGAGGGAACAACATAGTAAGAAGTTATTCTATTTCCTTCATTTCTAATCCTCCAGTAGTTTGACTCTGCAAGATCTGTCCTAGTTCTTTAAAGCATCAGTTATGAATTCAAATAATTTAAAGTTAGGGTATTTGCTGTCAGCTTTATTGTCTTGTTTTTACCTGGAATGAATAATATTTAACTGATCGAACTCCAGATGACAATCATGCATAAATGTTAAACAGTGGAGACGAGATATGGCTACAAAACTATCATGGAATTCCGTCATTTGTTTTGGCAGGAGATGATGAATTTTCACTAGGAATTTCACAATTAGCTTTGTTTTTTCACACGTCAGGGAGTGTAACTGAATGAATTGCCACAGTTGCCACATCAGGAGATGTTTCTTTTTAATCTGTTACATCTGCAACCTTTTCTTTTGCAGTACTAATGTGACAGAGGAAAAACTTTCCTTAGCGTATTCTGCTGAAAAATTCTTTGGGTACCATTGAACTCTAAACGATCCAGATCTAACTTTTTAGAAGGGAAGCCTGTTGTTTATATATTTATTTGTGGTAACGTAAACACCCAAGTTATTTCAGCATTCATAGCCTTTAAAGAAGTCCAGTCATCCCTCTTTGGTTCCTCAAATAAGACTGCTGGAAGAAAACAGGAGTAAAATCCATACTGCAGTTATGCCTCAAATCTGAAATGTTTTTCACACAGAAACACCTCAAAATGTTGCTTGTATTACAGGAGACCTCTGAAGTGCATACATTATTGAGAGGAGTCTTGGGAAACCAGTCTTGTTCTGAAATGCCAAAGAAAGGCCATGGTGGGAATAACTCTGTGCACTGATATGTGCTTGGGTCTGATTGGCTGGAAAGCAGCTTTGCATAAAAAGGAGCTGGGGTTCCTGGTGCACACCAAATTTGAACATAAATAAGTCTGCGAAGTGCTCTTGCTGCTAAGAAGGCTAATGTTATACTTGGCTGCATTAGGCAAAGCATAGCCAGCAGGCCGGGAGAGGTGATCCTTTGATTCCACTCAGCTCCAGTAAGGCCACACCTGGAATGCAGTGAAATGGTGAAATCATATAATGCATGCAATTCCATCGCAGCAACTCAAATTGCTTGAACAGGTTAATTCACTAAGACAGTGTGCTGCTTTGTAATTATGGCATTTTCCTTTTTGAATACAGTTCTTTGAGGGATTGTTTTTTTGGTTTTTTTTTTTTTTTTTCCCCAGAAAGTTTAGATTCTCACCTTAAATATCAAGTCTTTTTCTTAGCTTATTCTTAAGCTTAAATGGTGCCATGCTTTTTCTGTTTATACTAAAGAGAAATTCATCTGCTCTCATGTTGTCATCTCCAGACGTTCTGTTAGGGCATAATCAATTTATTTCCTTCCATAAAAGAACTCCTGACTTAATGGGACTTAAATTATGTCATAATTGTTACTTATCAATCCTCCTATGAGCTTCTAGCTCAAGTATCTTTTGACTGTCTTATCAGTCAAAATGGTATTTCTTACAGCAGATGTAATTGCCATGACAATAAGTAGTCACTCTGATGACCACTTCATTTCATGCCAAAGTCCCCAGTTAAGGTCTGTCCAGCTGCTCATGTTAAGTGCCCTCAGACTATCAGGTGTGTGTAACTCTGGAGGGAAGATCTGTGTTCATATCTTAAACAATTGAAGGAGAGTAAGGGAGGAGAATGATCTAGTTTCTTTTTCCTTGAGAAAAACAAGCTTTCTGAGTAGTTCTAGATCTCTGTGTCAATGCATGGGTTGTACTAGACTAGCAGATGTTGTGTGAAGAGATAATTGTTGAATCTTTGGTACAAGTTGTTTGTTTGTTTGTTTTTGCTAAGAGCTCTGTGCATTATTTTTTTCAAAGTAACAATTGTGTGAATTAAGCTGATGTACTGAAAGTATTTTGCAAGTGCTGAATAAAACATTTACTGTTCATTTTTGAATGGAACTAGAATTTGCCTGTTGTTTAATATGCGTGCCTATTGTTAAAAAATAAAACAACTTTATTTTTTCCAGTTAAAACTACATAAATACAAATATAAAAAATATCCAGCCAAGAATGAACATCTAAAGCATACCAGAAGTTGATTAAAGTAGATCTACACAGTAAGGAGCTACAGGCTTGCATGCCTGCCTTCATGCATCGTGCTTTTCATAGCCAGCAGTCACATCACCTTCTGATCTGATTCCGTCAGCACTCACAGGCAGGGTCAGATCAGGTCATTTCTTAAACGAGAAAACATCTTGGTGCTGTAGGAAATTCTTTTCTTGAATTGGTAGTTGGCCGTTTCTCTCAGAACTGAGGCAGCAGCATGAGGCTCTAGGATGGCATGTCATGGAAGAGTAGGAAACTTAACTAAAAGCTTAATAAAATTTAATCAGTAGCAATTTTTAAAAATTGGATGCAGAAATTTTGAGATCTGCCCAATTTTTTTTTTTTTTTTTTTCCATTTTGCCAAACTGCAGTTGAAGCAATTATATTTCTGCTTACCTACTTTTTGGACGTTTAATTTCTTAGTTATCCTCTTAATATAGATTGGAAAGTAGATTATGTACCTGGCTGATTTCATAACGGCATTATGAAGTTCTCTTATTATTGTGTTTACATCTGCATACATGGTGATAGACAGTAGCTTACTATGTTTGAATAAAATAGTTCTTTTGAGAGAATAGTCTGAAGTAAAATGTTTGGGTTTTATTCAAATCTTAAAGCTTCAGTTAAGACAATGAAATAAACTTCAGCTTTAAAAGTTGAGCCGGAGTTCCTTAGATTAAAACATACAGTGTGCTGATCTGACCTATCAAAAAGAGAGTTTAGATTTCATTGTGATTAGTAATGTAACCACTGTGTTGTTTTTTTTAAAGCATACATAGCTTGAAACAAAAAAGTAACAATTTTATAATGTCCCCAAAACTATAGAAAATAAAATTTAGTTTTGCAATTGAGGGTGGAGAGCTTACTTAATGTAGTATTTCAGTGTTTGCTTTTGTTGCGTTTTTGTTTTTTTTTAAATTCAAAATACAGTTTACTTGATTTTTGATATTATTATATCATCTCACAGGATTAAGCTTTTGATTTAATACAGCGCTTTTATCTGATATCAAAGAAATAAAGTAAGGTACTGCTCAGAAGAATGGCAAGGCTTGTCCAGTCTGCATTGTTAGGGATCAATCAGATGCTCAGTTATAATTTAGAAATCTTTTCGTAAGCTACTTTTAGACTTATAGTGCTGTTACAGTGATATCAGTGATTTATTCTTTTTGTCACTCATACATTTGTTATTTGATTTGAAATAACCTGTTGGTTTTGCTACTTTGGTGTGGTAAACACAATGCCTCTTAGCACTTGAAGAAACTTTATAATTTCAATTTTTTTCTAACTTATGTGGCAGAGTGCAGAAGTTCATCAGGCTATCTTAATAATATGGAGGAATACTCAAGGTAGATCCTATCAAATTCTCTATGAAATGAATACGGTCAAGATTTTCAACACAGTGAGATTCTGTTGTGAATGCATCTACTTTAGACTGAATTTCCTTTGGAGCATTAGGGAAATGATGGAATGTTACATGTATGTGTAACTTCCTTGTGTTAGAGCTCAGATTATTCTGTTTACTCTAGTGGCTGAAAAAACTTTCCAGTGTTACTGTTTATGGTATTGTTATAGCTGCTACAAGTATTTTGAAGGGTAGTGTCTATTTATATTGAATTGCTTGATTTACACCAAGAAGCTCAGAATCAGGAGCAAGATCACCATAACACTTTGTAGCAGAAGATTGAATTTTTAAGCCAGGCTTTTATTAAATCTATCAGTGAGACACTGCAGAAGATAGAAACCAAGAATTCCAATTTGTACTATCTGATAATAAATCCCTGGAACTTCTTTAGTGTTGACTACCTTTACTTTCATTTCGAGTTTTTATCATTCTTCTTCAATTTACTGTTTGATCGTGAAAATAGCAAAAGTGATTTCAGTATTTCTAGGAAATAGGACAAATTGTGGTATTTGTTAGTAGCCTATACCTGCTTTGAGAAAATCAGTCTTAGAGACATTTTCTTCTGCTTGTAAACTTGAAGAAAATACTTCTTTTGAGAACCATATCCCAATACTTCTATTATTTTTCTGATAGATGACATATTCCGTTTCTCTGCTACATTTAAGGCAACTTATTCTAACTAGCTGCAAGAGAATATCTGCATTATTAAATCTGCACAGAAATTTCAGATCTGTTCTGCAGAGTGACTTTCCTTGGCCTAGCTGAAAAAGACTTGCTGTTGCTTGGAAGTCCTCAAAGCTGTTGAAAGTCTTCCTGGTAGACTCCTTTTCATTCAAATAGGATCTGTAAGATGGTGCCCGATACCTATCCTCCTATAAAAGTGCTGAGTATACAGATACTACTTCAGAAGACTCAGGAAGCAATCCTTTCAGCCAGATTTTCTGAATTTCATGTCAGTGCTTGATCTTTCGACCTTTTCCATTGGAATTCTTAGTTATAGTAGCTATTACTTCGGTCTGCAGGCAGGATGGATCAAGGTCTGTATCTGTATACCCAGACAGTCTGGTTCTTTTGTTTTGTAAACATGCTTCCACTCATTTTGGTCAAGAAATGTGCTGCTTTAACTACCATCCTAACTATGATGTCCATGTTTATATTACTTAAATATTCATGCGGTCATCTTTGGCAGATACTTTGAGGAGTTTTTTTAAAATGTTACTTTAAAAAAGCATTGAATGAACTTTCCTTTTACAGACGACTTGGATAATTTTTATACACGCTTCATATTATTTTCATGTTGTGATAGCATTTGGAACTCATAGTCTAAGAAAAAAAAAGAATACTGAACCAGGATTTAAATGGGCAGGAAAAGGCTTATTTGCTCTAAAGCAGTACTGATGAAACAGTTAAAATGATTAAAACAAATGAAAAAAACATTGGTTAATTAACGAGCAATATTAATTAGAGAGGATTAGTCAATTTGCTAGTGTACTGTACACCTGTGTTTGCTAGGTATGTACAAAGCTGATGTTTACAGCGTTGAATTTGCCTAAATACATCTCAGTGAAGACAACTTGGTTGGTGATGGTATTCCCTTCGCAACAAAAATAGGCTGCATTGCATTTCTTCTATGAACAATGTTTAAACTTTATTTCAAATAGGCAGACTTACTTGAAATTTCCTCTGGCCCCCTAGAAACAGGAGGAACATATCTAAAGAGATAAGTCCCCAAATTTTGGAGAGAATAATGCCATTTTAAACAAAATGATTGACTTTATAGATATCATGAGTGATGCTTCTACTGGTGGTTTAGCCAGATCTTTGACAGATTACATTCAGGGAAATATTTCCACTATTACTGTGGAATAGGATAGATTGCAATTCGAACTCTCCTTGTCTTTATACAAGAGTATATTGTATTAGATATGTGACATACTATCATATGTCAATAAAAAGTTCAATTCAGGTGAGTAATTAAACTAAAAAAAAGACAAAACTGAAACAAAGGACCAGACCTAAGAGTGAGGCTAAAATGTAGTTTTGAGATAGAGTCCATAGTTCTCATAAAGTCATTTTGTTCTCATGTCCAGCTCATGCTTTTCAGTCCTGATTGAATATTGTGTTATTTCTTGACTGGAATTGGAGAATGAAGCTTGTGGATATGGTGCACAGTTTTATAACGATGCTTTAAAAGACTAGGCGGAAAAGAAATTGTACTACTTAGCTTTGTTTTATTTATATGGTACATTTTTGTGACTAACTCTGGTTGGATCTAATGTTATAAAAATAGCACCTCTTCAATTTTCTGAATTATAGGGTAACATTTTAATAATTAAAAAACGCTCCTGAAATATCACTGTGGTGTAGACGTGGGCAAACATGTATACACACATCTACCCCTGTATGTCTCCATTTGAACAAGGCAAGATGCATGCAAAAGGAGTGGATTAATTCTATGTTTTGGTTAGCTGACAACTCTGTGAACCTGCTCCTGACATTTAGAACTGTGTTAATCCTTGTTCCCTGCTTATAATCCCTCCACAAGAGCAAGCAAGGTGAATGATGCTTTATCTTAGATAGAGACAAGGCATCTGACAGCATCTCAAGATTGCCTGAGGATTTCTGGTGGTGAATATGACATTTTAAGTTATATTTTTCTTCTACAATACTTAAAGAAATAACATTAGAAAAACGGAGGAACTGGTAAATATTTGACTTGATTTTTTTTTGTCTTTGTTTTTATATGAAGGTTACATTTTTAAATGCATTTTTATTTACGTGTTTCTTTTTTACTTAACACTATCAATTGCTGCTTTTTCTAAAATATAAATTAATGACATAAAAATGAATAACCTATGAAATGGTATTCAGTGCTAAGTTCGTTTATAAATAACTGATTTTATGTTTGGCAGGTTACAACATATGCTTTTGATAATTGGTGTACTTTCTTACCTTATTGAGAATACATAACTGCATCATTAGGCTTGAGATAAACATAATTGTAGAGCAGAATACTTGCTTTTTCTTGAAAGTATGGCTCATGAATGCTATTTATCTGTCTTCTCTTTTGTGGTATTTTTCAGTAATGATGTTAATGAGTCCAGACATGCAAAAGTTTTTATTGTCTATCAAGTACACATTGACCTTGGAATTCTTTCAGTATTGCATTTACCCATGCTTTCCTGTTCTTTTATGCTTCTGATACCTGTTGTCTTTTTGTTTGTTTTAGAAAACTGTTTAACTGTTGTATGCCTGTGCTGTTGCTTAAGTGGTTAGCAAGACGGAAAGCAAAATAAGAATTTCAAGTACTTTCTTCAGAGCATTCTGGGCTCTTTCCTGTTCATATAACTAATTAGTTTCAAGTGTTCTCTCAACTTCAAGTGATGTCCTGGCTCATTTCGTGTTTATGGACATGAAGTTAGGTGCAGAGATGGTAAATTCCAAAAGAGGTGGCTTCATTTTCTGTAGGAGTATAATGGAGACTAATGCCTGCAGGCATCTGCAGGATCTGGTATTTAGTTCTGAGAATCTTTTTTCTCAGTTCTCATATCTTTTGGCTTGGAAACTTTGCATCAGTGTTACTACACTCATTGTCTAACTCTTTGAAGATCATCTTGTCTTTTTGTTCTCTTCTGCTGAGTTTTGGAGCAGGTAAAAAGCTAAAGGTTTTTTTCAGATTTTATAAGTTGCTTATAAGCAAGCCTTTAGATAAAAGAAAAATAATGTTGGTTCCACCACAAAGTGTATTAATGTCTAATTGAGCCTATAAATGGCAACCCAGCATCAGTGGGATGAGCACTTCCTATGAAATAGATGCTTTTCTGTACTGCTTTTTTGCAGCTGGGAATAATCAGTATACAGTTTTAGTCTGTCCATCTGCTTTGTATTCCTGTCCTCAGTACAGACTCTTACTTTGAAGCTGTATGCTTGTACAATTTAAGGAATCTTCTAAAAGCTATTTATGATACTGCTGGTGCTCTGATAACAAGTATATAACGGGCCTAGGAATGATGCTTCACAACTGTTTTTCTTATGGGAAATAAGCCTGCCCAGATTTGATCTATATGAACTTTGATGAGAAATGTTTGCTGCTTACATCTCTTCCTGCTATAATGACTTCAGCAATATGACATAAATGATTTGTAGTTTCTCCTGTCATACTTTCCGGGGAAATATGGGTAAGTGGCAGCTATTAAGAGAATATCCGCAACTATGTATAAAATGTCTTGAAATGTATGATGAAAATATTTTTCTCTATTTACTTGTAGAAACAATTTCACACTTGAAATTAACTTTTCTTTAATAGATATCTGAGGTGCTGTTATTTTAGTGCAGCATTCTTTTTTACTGGTGTCCTAGTTTTATGAAGCTCAGATGTAGTCATGTGAATATACTCTTGGATTTTCATCCAATATTGTTGCTAAGGAAACATCATCTTTAATACTGTATCCTTGTCTGCAGCTTGTCTGCATTAATCAATGCTTGTTAATGCCCAGCATGAAACGAGAAGAGGGAAAACTCTTGATTTGTTTTATAATAAAGTTGCTGGGGACTATTCTCCTTCAAGATCCCTTGCCCTTACAAACCTCATTTACAGACTGGAGGGTCACATCTATGTCTCTGCTGTCATCCCAGACAGACATTGTATCATCAGATTCTATACATTTCTTCAAGAGACTGTCATTAATAATTAACACTGTTGATCTAATATAAGTATTATACAGTGTATGGATCTGTTCAAAATGGTGGGGAATGCTGAGGTGAGAAAGGACCTTTTGTTTAAGTAAAGAGGAGCTTGATTGAGATGTATGTCTTCACTATACTTTAAAAAATGTAATACTGTACTTCAGTCTGCTTTGAATATCTATTTAGAAGACGACATGTCAGTCAGAGATATCAGTGGAACTCTGTTCTCAACAGATCTGGCTATTTGGTTTCATAACAAAAGTGACAGGCAGATTTTTGGATTTTCCACTTCTTAGCTCTTCTCGGAAGTATCAAATGTTATAGTGAACTTCAAAATTAATTTGACTAAGCAGTTTGTTAGCCTGATTCCTGCTTTATTTCACTGTTTGACTTTTGAACATTTTCCTTAAGATCATTTTCATTGAATACTGTGTTGATACTGACATCTGTTCTGGAAAATCCAAATTGGGAAGGCCTGAATAACTTACTTTGTTCAGAATATTTGTTTCTTTTTTTGGACAAACAGTGATATTCATCAGTGTAGTCATCCCTTTATGAAAATGGAAGAAATCAGGCAGAATTTTACAGTTTATCTGCGTAGGCAAGATGCAAGCTCAGTTCCTGTAGTCTAACCTGGAGAGGTTATCCCAGCTTTTGTTAGCAAGATGGTAAAAGAAACATGACTTCTTTCCTTCTGATTGCAGAGTTTCTCATTTGCACTAAGCATTCTTCTACCTCTCTGAGGGATAGAGGAGAAACAAAAAAAAAACCCAAGAAAATGCTTTGTAAGAAGTCAAGGTACTGAAGTCTGTTGAACCTACACCCGCAGCTTTGGCAGCTGTCTTAAGAGCCAAACCCAAGAAGTTTTCTGCCTTTTCTTCAGGGCTGACTGATGAATAGGAAACAACTACTTCAGTAGCTGGAGTGGTATAGTTGGTCACCTCTCTAGAGAGGTGTCTTGGAGATCTCCACTGGGGATATCCAGAGAGAACCTGCTCATTGTTTTTTTTTCTGTTAACTACAGCACATCCATGTGCAAAATACTCACTGGATAGCAGAGGTTTATATTTGTCCCTTACCTGGCACCTGTTCTAGTTATTACTCCAGAAAGAAAAAATATAAGCTGTAAACAATGTGTTGCTCAACACTATCTTAACAGTGAACATTTTTGAATATGTTAATTGCATCAATGCATTGGGAGGCTATGCCAAGATATGATGTATTTGGTATTTATTATTCAATCACTCATAGTCCAAAAAAAGAAATGGTGAGTACCCTCAGATCCCTTAAAAGTTGGATCTAATCTCTCTGCTTGATTAGAACTCTGAATTTCAGATCCAGAACTCTACGTAGGGCTGTTTTTGAATGTGTGTGTATACCCAGACTCCTGAGTGTTTTTTGAACAGAGAGGTTCTATCAAAATTGCAGTTGTGGTATGGAACCCCAGTCTGATCATCCCTTCTAGTATTTCTATGTTCCAGTGATTCACTTGGATGATGTGTTAATAGCAGTGCTAAGTATAGGGTTGAAAAGTCCTGACGTCAGGTTTCATGAATCAGTCATAAGACTACTGTATTTTTATTCTCTAAGTTTGTCTCTCTCTTTTTTTTTTTCTTAGTCTTCACTTCTGTCCCTTCTTGAATTTCCTTATTGTTCATCTGGTCTTATTCTCGCCCTCTTCATGGTGTCTTTGTAAAAATTAGATCATTTCAAATGCAACATTTTCTCGCCCTCCAGATGCTCTTCCTGTTTCCCCACATATACACCATCTGCCCGAGTATGTTCTGGGAGTTGTGCAGGTGTTGATCAGGATTAGGTGGCAGAACTGAAGTGAAATGTGATAAGTTTTGCTTGCCAGATCCTTTCTGCATTGCTTTTTAATTATGAAGTTGCTCTATCAAACAAAGAAGGAAGCAGAGAGGAGTAGCTGTGTACTAGAAGAGAAGCAAATTGGGGAAATGTTGGTTCCTTGATGCTAGTACTGAGGATAACGCAGAATAGCGAGGAAGAGGAATTCCCACAGAAATGTCTCAGAGTCCACAGTCTTTCCATCTTTTGTGGAAACTATGAAGATTAAAGTGTTTCTGTCTGTTAGTGTTGTGCTTATGGAATTTTTCGAGCAGTGGCAACTATCCGGAATGCTATATTAAAATAGAAAAAATTCAAAAGAATAGCAGCATGACCTCATGAATATTTCGTGGCTTCCAAGACTGTTGTCTCTTGGTCTGTTTTTGTATAGGAAATGTACATGTCTTTAGAGTTGAGCCTTCTGATCATTTCCTGATATACTCAATCCTGGCTATTTCTAATGTGTATATAGGCTTCTATTGCCTCCAGCCTTTGAACTTCATTTATCAAAATAAAAGTTCAGATGTGAGATCATACATACTTGAGCAGTGTGCTCAACCTTTCTCTTTTCCATGTAATTTTGAGAAAATAAAAACATGTTGCTAGTGATTGTCTCAGTCTCCAAGGATCATTCCTCTGATTACTCAGTAAGGGGAGGAAATATTTTTAACCAAATGAAATAGCTGACTTTTGACAGTGTATCTTCCTGACTCATATGTGATATTTTTCAGATCACATTGGCCTGCTCTATCTAGACTGTGTAGAATCTCATCGAGTAGTGTAGATGATTTTCTATTGCAGTATGTTCTTAGTTTTTTTCAATGAAATATAAATCATCAGATGTCACATCCTCCCCTGCTGCTTGCTTTCATAAGCAAAATGCAAAACAATCTTGCTGACTATCATGTTTTCATGATCCCTCAATTGACAACACAGTTATGAGGATGCTGTGTAGACTTTGGAAGATTCTGAATTCTAAGAAAATTCTCTGCAAGTGTTGCCAATATGAAAAGTTAACAGTTATTCAAAATGAGCTATTTCCAACTGTTCTGTTTCACTTTAGTCACCTGAAGTCTATTCTGGTCATAACATCTAGTTTCAGATTTGGCTTTGGTGTACAATCACTTGAGAGGTATCTTGAGAATATGAAATTCAGTCTTCTGTTAAAAATAAAATAAAAAAAAACAACACAAAAATAGTACACATCATGGAGTATGCAGAATGGAATAGTTCTATGCATGCATATCTCTCCATTGATGATAGATGCGTTGACAGAGTAATGCTAGCTCTTTTCTTGTCTTTCCTTTGTATTTTTAATTATTATAAAAGGTGGAGAAAGGGAAAGGAGGTACTTCTTAGTGTATGAAAATCTGACTTAATTTAGTAAGGTGAGAATTTTAGAGCAGAAGATTAAAAACTTCTGCAATTAGTTTAATTGGAGAAATCCTTGAAGGCTCAAGTTGAAAAGAGGTGGCGCTGTGGTCTTTAATAAAGTCCAATAAATTAACTAATAAATTGTGTCATCTGGGACAAAATTATTTACTATCTACTACTACTACTAGAAAAGTACTGTGAAATCATTTTAATGCAAAAATATTAATGCAACCAACTAGGCAAATGTAGAAGTTTTATGCAAAAGTAATTTTTTTTTTTTTTTAATTGACAGCCTTGCTTTGCATCCTGAACGAGTGTTGGTGGCAACAGGTCAAGTTGGAAAGGAACCATATATCTGCGTATGGGACTCATACACTGTACAAACTGTATCTGTTCTGAAGGATGTTCACACACATGGTATAGCTTGCTTGGCTTTTGATTTAGATGGTCAGGTATGTAATTTTTGCTTTTTCCGAACACTCTGAGAAACTACATCTATGAGAGCTCTTGTGTTGTTGGAGAGACCAGCACCTATCCTTATTAAGATGACACCAGGTGGTGCTCTACTGAACACAGATGGAAGCCTTGTTGTAACTTTTTTTCTGTAAAAACATACTATAATTATTATAAGCAGGCTTTGAATTTTTATTCAGAGTGATCTACAGGTTTTATCATTTTTATTTCTCACTGTTTACAGCTTTTTAGAGTCACTGTCTTTCTACAACAGTTTTTTGGTTACCATTGACGTCTTTTTGTTATTCTTGTCAGTGTAAAGTTGTCACTTCTCTCTTAAGCAGCATTAATAATTTGAGGTCAAAATTTACTAGATTTTGTTGGTGTCCCCTAACTCTCTCTTAGAATGCAATTATGTATTCCCTATGTGCATAGGAGAGATTTGAATGTAGATCTGATCTGTTCTGGGTGCACTGAAAACTGATTTTTTATGTCTAAAGCCATACATTGTCAGAATTTAGACTGTCTGCTTTTCTCAGTGTTTCCATATGATCACCTTTTTTTCTGGCATTTGTTAAAATTTCATGGTCTCAAAGGGAAGCTAGTTATAGCTTTTTTTTTTGAGGTCTGCATCTTCAGAATTGTCTCCATGTGGAAACATCTCCATATACAAAATAAGTTTGTTTACATCTTAGGTATCCTTTTAAATCTAAACTTGTCAGACTGCTGTTCTCTGTGATGAGGTTCTTCTAGATACTCTCCACAAAGAACACTTAATGTTGATAGCAAGTTTAATTATTTTTATATATTGGACATTGTATGATATTTTGATTTAATGGAATGATACACAGCAAGGTACTGAAATCACAACATTATAATTATAATGTAGCAAATGTAATATACTGATGAATCACATTTAAAACACTATTCCTTTTGCCAGACTTAAATGCTCACTGTCACAATAGTGGACATCACCACCTGCCAGGAAGGAGTAGATGGACAGAAGCAGGCTCAAGCCTGTTGCTCTCTTCAAAGTTTGTTTTATTAGTTGTCTAGTTTTTGTACTTTTGTTGGACAATGCATACACTCCACTCCTGCTTGTCTGGATATCTTAGGAAGGCATTCTTCGTTAGCTGTCTCACATTGATGCAACTATCTCAGTTACAACCACGGTTGCTCTTCAGTTTCTGTGGTGTTGAGATAAGTTCAGTCTTCTCTACAATACATTCTTCTCTTAGCTCACAAGTATTTTGGTCTTCTCACCTGAGCTCTCCATTGTGAAGGTGTACTGGATGGTAACAAGATTTTCTAGAAGAACTGAAAGCACCATGTGATCACTCCTTTTGAAAAATAAAGCTATCAGCCAGTGTAGGATATCATCCAATTTTGGGGGGGATTGATGAGTATTAATTACAGAGCTAGTTTACTTTTATACTTCTTGTGCAGTTGGGCTGGAATTGACCTTTATAGAAGGATAGCTGAAATTGAAAATGATGTTCCTTTCCAAAACCTTTTTAAAGATAGAGTAGAAAATATGGACATCATAGTATCTGAAAAATTGAACTTTGCATTAATAATTAAGAAGCCTGAAGATCATTTGTATTTAACTTTTTTCTTTTCTTTCTACTTATTCCCATGGTTTTGGAGCCTTACAGATAGTAAAGAAATAACATTATTGAAAATAGGTTTCTGTTTTCGTACAAATTTTTCTTACATTTGTTGTTTACTTTTGCTTGTTACAAACTTGATTTTATAATCCGCATAAAAATTGAAATTAAATTTGTATGTGTAAGTATTAGCTTGAGAAAAACTTGTCCAAAAGATTTGCTAAGATTTTATCTTTTTATCAAGATGTCACAGTACCTGAACAAAAAGATTTCCATTCCTTTAAAAATAAAAACAAAACCCCAAATCACCGAGGTTCATTTTGTCTGGTCTTCAATGCTGTTTACAAACTCTCAACAAAAAGATTTTAAAGAAGAAATAAGATTTTTCAGTGTTTAACAAGTGTAGTAGAATTGGGCTATAAACTAATATGGTCAGTGACGTGTGTTGGAAATCTGTGCGAAGTGTTCTTATAGCTGAAGATGATCCAGACTAAAGGGTGTAGTTCTTAAGCTTTTATTGTTCTTTAATTTCTTGGAAAAGTAACAGATGAGACAAAGCTTTTGAATAAGATGGTGTATCTTTTTTTTCTTTCTTTCTATATCGAAGTGTAGATATTGTTTCGTATTCAACTTGGCTGTGAATTTGTTATCCTTTAAAGTGATGACTCTAACCATAAGTAATGCATTGAGTTATCTTTATTTATTTATTTATTCTGGTTACTTTTAGCGGTTGGTCTCAGTTGGTTTGGATTCAAAAAACACAGTTTGTGTATGGGACTGGAGAAAAGGAAAATTGTTATCAATGGCTCCTGGTCATACAGACAGAGTAAGTATAGCTCAATAATTTGAGTGTCAATGAAATTGCATGAAGTTTGGCTTTGGATTAAGATGTTGGACTAGATTATCTTAGAGGTCTTTTCCAACCATTATGATTCTATGTATAAGAAGTATATGTAAATAGAATATGTAGCTCATTTATTTGTGTATGCTTTGTTGAGACTGTGAGCGTGCATGGGAAGTGCAAAAATAAGGCACTTTTTAGACGCAAATCCCAATATGAAAAATCAAACTGAAGGTAATCTCTTAGATTTTTCTAGTCTCTTAGATTTTTATAAATTTATCTTTTTTGCTATTTCTTTTCACGTGGTAGGCGGGGGGAGGGGGCAGAACCAAGCATATAATGTGAGCTGTATGTTGCAACTTCAGTGTTGAATGAAGGGATAAAGAAGTCATTCTATTTAAAGCATTTTAGATTATCTATTGATTTGGTACAAGGTTCTACTGTTTTCACTCTCCTGTGCTAGAAAGGCCATCTCTGCTGATGTTCTTGTGGATTGCTGTTTTATTTTTTTTAATGCAGATATTTGATATTTCTTGGGATTTGTACCAGCCAAACAAACTCGTCAGCTGTGGTGTAAAACACATCAAGGTAATGAAAAGAGTGTTACTTCATAAAATATTTATTTATACTTTGTAAAATAAGGCAAAAATGGAATCTAAAAGGAGTATATATCTAAAAGGGATTTACTGCGTATCGCACATGATTACACCAGACATTTTACAAAATATGCAGTGGAAAGTTGGCCATCCCTGCTCAAAAGAGTTCATGTTCAGGCAGACAAAAAAGTAGAATAAAAGTTAAAAGAATAAAAGTAGAGTGAAAGATTTGTCAGTAGTACTGTATGTGATGACTGTTTTGTAATTTAGAATTTAGCAGTGTAAGGAAAAGTACACATCGTTAAAGTCAGTCCAGGTACTCAAATTTCTGATTTAAACAATGAATGGTTACACTACAGAGCTGAAACATGTTTAACAGTCATTCCTCAGAGTTTCAGAGAATGTGGAAATACAGTGAAAAGAGAAAGGAAAAATTATTGATCTTTTTTTTTTTTCTCTCTGATGTTGCTACTTTTGTCTTTTTCAACGCTCTTTGCATGTTACAGGATTTGTAAATTGGCATTTTGTATATTTTTCAAGCAAAGTATTTCATAGAAACTCTCTTACTTCATTTGATATGTGTCCCAATTGTCATGCAGGAAATAAGCTTCTTTTCCACACTTTTGTCAGTAGGATTATGAATGCTTCACTGCTATCAGATACTTTTCCTAAAGTCAGTCCCTTATCACATGCAGTGATGTCTGTGTTACCACATAACAGCAGTAGACGGCAGCTTCAAAGTTCTGCATTGCTCTTAACTATAGGTTCCTATGGTGAGGAAAAAAAAATTTGATTTTCTTATTTTTATACCATGAAATTGAGATTAATATATATTAATGGTTGTCTACATTGCATATACCTTTGAGCATAGTGTTTATTAAATTAATCAAGTCTCCATGAACTGAATTAATAATTACTTTTTTTCTTTTTCAAGATCTAAGAGTAACACTATGATGAGAGTAAGCTAATATTTGCCAGCTGAGATTTAGTATATTTAAAGTGGCTTTGTCATGTCAAAACCCATCCATTTAGATAAGAAAAGCTCTCTTTTTTTTTTTTTTTTGGATAGTTCTTTTCATTGATAGTTCTTTAAAACAAAGCTGTAAATGAAAATCTGAGCCCTAATGATTTAGAGGCATTTGGATCAGGAAAGAGATTTTTACTGACGATGATTGTATTTCATAAATTGTTCCTTCTTTGTGTTATTTTTTTATATCTGTAATTATTTATTCTTCATCTTCGTAATTCTTTTATATTCTTTACCTCACAAAATCAAGTTCAATAGACAGTTTCAAATAAATTGCTATTAAGGAATTACTTTAATACGTTACCTTCTTACAGGTGTTTAACTTATGCAGTTACTTCTAAGGCAACAACATAATCAATGACTCTGTTTGCTTTGGTTAAAGTACTAACAGTTAAGATAGAGGGATTTTTTTAATGAATGTGTGTTTCTTTTCTTAATTATATTATTGCTGGTGCAACAATCTGTTCATTGTAACTGCTTAAATTGCCATGTATTGATTGAACTCTACGCTCAGAATTTTGCTAAGATTATTGGTAATGGAGAACTTCGCTGTTGAAGTAGAGTTTC
Organism: Bambusicola thoracicus; assembly: GCA_002909625.1. Classification (NCBI taxonomy): domain Eukaryota; kingdom Metazoa; phylum Chordata; class Aves; order Galliformes; family Phasianidae; genus Bambusicola; species Bambusicola thoracicus. Next base: position 5,472 of record PPHD01004731.1, on the reverse strand, counting down.
ACGAACATGTTTACATGGAGCTGGCTGAAGCAGTGGTAGTGTAACCTGTACAAGGTGATTACATAAATGCTTTTATGTCAAACACTGGATTTGAAATTCTGTCTAGCAGCTTGTAGGCTTCCCAGTGCACATTTATGTGTTTGAACAGGAAGGTTTGATGGAGGGATTGCTTCTTTTTATGATCAGTGGTTCTGATGAGAAGTGGCTGTCTGTAATTAGACCAGCCACTTACAGACAGAGCAAATTGGAACTTTATTGGGAATTTATACAATCAGATTGCATTTTTTAAATACCTAGAGTACAAATGCAGCATTTGGAAAGTGAAAGCAGATCACTTCTGTCTTTCATCAAAGGAAGATCAGATTATTGTATTACGAAAACTTTACTCCAAAATGACTGACAATACAGTTGATGTACAAATTATAATTTGCACAAAAAATTTCAGTTTGATGCAATACCGATACCCAAAAACTCCTTCTTATCTTGTCTACTGTGTAGATTTTGTGAAAGGATAAATTTGGTTAATAAAGTCAAAAGTTGTTAACCAGCTGGAGAATGAAAGCAGTGAAAAGTAGATGGAAAATGTATGTAATTAGGAGGTAAAGTACTTCTCTCTCAAATGAACATGTTAAATTGTAGGAGATTAGCAAACATCTGTCTCTCTGAATCGCTTTGCCTTGCAGTTCTGGAGCTTGTGTGGCAATTCATTGACACCAAAACGTGGTGTTTTTGGCAAAACTGGTGATCTTCAAACTATATTGTGCCTAGCTTGTGCAAGAGATGAAGTGACGTACTCAGGTGCGCTGAATGGTGATATTTATGTATGGAAAGGAATCAACCTTGTAAGAACAATACAGGGAGCACATGCTGTAAGTATATATCTTTTAAATTAATGTAAAATGCTAAATAGATTTCCAGAGAGCCATAAAGGGCAGTGCAAGATTACCTGGTCTATGTTCTTAAACAGTTCCAGTGATAGAGAGTCTAATGATGTCTAATCTAATTTTTTGTGGATGTCTGATTTATCCAAGTCTAGATGGCCTGGACTCCTGTGTTAAGGCAGTGGGCATTGAAAAAAAGAAACAGGTACCCAGAGAGGTTGTGGATTCTCCATCTGCATCTCTCTCTACTGGAGATAATCAAAACACAGCTGGACAGAGCCCTGGGCAAGCTGCTGTTAACTGACTCTCCTCTGAGAATGACTAGGTGGTCTCCAGAGTTTCTGTCCAACACTAGCTGTGTTGTCATTCTGTGAATTGAGTCCTACTGGCTAATAATCTGGTAGTTCTCTAGAGTCCATTGATTCTATGGACTACATAAGCCTGTATGCTTACCTTGTTTGCTGACACATGCTTAGTGTGCAATTGAAATATTTAAAATCATTCTTTATAATTTGGTTAGGTAGAATGGAGGGGACAAAAATGGTGAATGTTATATATGTGGGAGAGGTTGCTGTCAATCAGTAGTAAGTTGACTTTGTGTTCACTGATGGTTGAGAAATGTACAGTGAGGAATGGTTGCACCTTGTTGAACTAACTTATAGGAGGGATTGGAGTACTTATTCAGACTGCTTTTTAATATGATGGTTTATCTTTATGAATAGAAGTGTAATTATGAAGAATTTAAGTGTGGGTAACGTGTAATGACCCAACTGATGAATACAGAATTGTAAGACCTTGTTGCTCTGTTACACTGCATCAATTTTTTGTTGAACACAAGATCAAATTTGAAGTGCTGTGCTCCTTATCTTCATTAGAGTCAGTGGACTGAGCTCAAGTGACCTTGGAATAGGTCTTATCTAACTTTCTATTTTTGGCTGTGTCCTTTAGGCTCATTGGAGTTGTAGTTTGCCGTACTGAAAATTAAGTAGGCGCACCAGTCCATGGCTTTGGAATTCATTTTCACAGGATATTAGAGTCGCTACAAATTGCACCAATTTAAGAAAAAAATATTTTCCAGAAGTTAGCTTTCCAACAAAATGAAACATTATTTCTCAATAAAATATTAGTTAAAAGGATAATGTTGTCAGATTATAGTAAGTACAAAATATAACAGATTGGAATAAGAGCACTTCTTTAGTCATACTGAACTATAATCATTATACTTTACAGTTATTTTGTACTTGATTTTATAAATTGTGTCCTATTTGTCTGTTGCATTAGAAGAAAATGCAGGTTTAAATGGTATTATTTGTTGTGGGTGTATATTGTTAAAAGCACAGTTTGAGGAGAGTAGGGAATCGGTATAAATTTGCATCAGTGTGCTAGTGTTGGAATTGTCATCCCTGCATGCCTGTTTATCATGCCTTATCATTACTCCTCACTAGGCTTAATTTAGACTGATAATTTTTTCAAAGAAAGTGTCTCATTTACTTGAATACCATGTATTCCTGTCTTAAAACAAAAAGGGTAGGTATCACAGCTACAGAAACATATTTTCTAAAGCACATTAGTGATGTGGAGATCACTGTCCATCTGGCTGGCAGTGGTCTGTATTAATATAGCAAACAAGTACTTCTCAAAGTTTGACTGCTTTTGTTATATTTAGCTTAGTTCAAAAGATATTCTCTGTTTTAAGAGCAGTTTAGTATGTTCCAGTATAGGCAACAGAGGAGATAAAGAACAACTTTAGCACTAGCAAGCAAAACAGAGTTCACTGCTAAGCCAGATTATCCATTTCCTGTTATAACATTACTAAGAACTGTAGACAGGGGAAAGAAGAGTTTCTGGCAGATTATTATCTGAGTTTGATGAGGAATCGAAAAGGTTAAAGCAAATAGCCTGTTTGGATGACTGGAAAATTTGTTGGAAAAGGACTGCAGAGTTCACTGAACATAGAAGTAGGAGTGGAAGGCAGGAAAAGATGAAAATGAGCAGAGGTGAAGAGTACAGGCACAGGAAGTATGTGTAAGGAACTCTGGATCACAATGGGAATTTGTGGAATTATAGTTTTGCCTATCACTTCTTAATAATAAAACCAATGGTGAGAGCCTTAAATAGGAGAAAGGAAACAAGGCAACTTGAAAATATATGAAAATTCATTGGCACTGTTGTGGTACTGCAGGCATGAAGTGCATCTGATTCTGGAAAGTTAACCATATATATACTGTTTAAAAAAATAATCTTTTATGTTACATTGCTGTACCGGAGCAAACAAGAGACTATAGAATTTGCTATTTATTTTGTTCACTTTATAATTAGGTTCTAAATTCAAAGTAGTCTGTGATTATTAAGTTCCTGAAACATAGACACAAGATTTTACTCGTACATTAAAATAAAATATGCTTGTTTAAAAACACTGAATGCTTCAAAGATTGTTATGCTATGCTTTTGCCTTGCATTGTAAATGTACATAAGATGCTTTCTCAGCAGCTGAATAATTTATTTTGAGATAGTCTTTCAGAGGTACACATTAAAGTTGTGTGGATTGATGTCAGAAACTGAGGTTAAATAACAGAGTTGAGGTTAAATAACAGGCACCCTGTTAGAACTATTGCACGCCTATGTCAGTTGGCTGAACACTAATTAAATATAGATGGAAACAATATAATGAACTTAAATGAATGGTTTTAAGCCAGTATCATTTACCAACACATGAAGTCATGCAGAAGTTTTTCCCTATTGTTTAGCCTTGTTGTGAATTTGAAAAGTAATACTTGACTTATTTCAGACAATGAAAGGCATATAAACAACTAATTTTATTTTTTATAGTAATATGCCCATTTTTGTACTATTTTATGGGTAATTTGTGACATAAGAAGATTTAATTTTACAATAGTTGGTCTCCACTTTAAACAAATTGGCATCAGCTTTAAATATTTGCAATCCAGCCATTTACTGTGCAGTATATAGTGGGAAAGGCTATCTTAGAATAAATGCCCATTATAGGCATTGCTTTATATGCTAGCATATGTATCCTGGATTACATTTGGGACCAAAAAGGAAGTGCTGGATTGTTTACCATACAGGCAAAATCTTTCTGTTCTCCATATTATTCAGAAGAAGTAAATTGCTTCTTGGGCATACTTGAAGTTTCCATGTGATTACTTGTCATAATTGCCTGTTTTCCATGTGAATGGTTGGTCCTAATTACCGCTAACTACAGTCACATGTTTTTGGAATTGCATAGTTAGAACTAGTGTGGTGAATTTTCTATAGGTGACTGCATTTGGACAAATTAGCAGTTGATTTCTGTCCTCTGGAGAAAAGAAAGGTCCGGAAGCACCAGGTAACACGAGGCTACTTCACTATTTTAAATTTCATGGATAGAAGCAGTAGGAAAATATACATACAGTATAGGCCAGGCCATCTTTGTTAAACTCTTGTACTTCTCTGCTTTTTCAAGTTCTGGTCTGTCTGGGAATTTACTTCTTTATTTGCTCTCATTTAATTCTCTTTTCCAGTTTGAGGGAACACAGATGTGATACCAGCCGGTTATGCTGGAACAATAGGAAATATTTTGCATATTTTGCATTGAGAGAACTGCTGATTAATTTGAGTTCTTTCCAAAATTTTCCCATTTGTTAAGAAGTGTAATGAAAAATCCATAACAGAAGAAGATGATCCGTATGGCAAATTTACTAACTTTTAAGATGGGATAATTTGATCTACATATTTTGTTTTGAGTTAGGAGCATCAATCAATGCTTCTTGCTCGTATTATTCACTTGGATCAAACAAAGTCAGTTTGCCACTCATTACTGTTGAAAGACCACTGACCATGAAAAACTAAATTATGTTCATAGCTACTACAGATTGAAGGATCAAGAACCAAATTATGTTCATTACAATTACAAACTGAAGGATCAATGATCATTGTGGTCCTTTTCAAGCCAGGCCATTCTATGATTCTGTGATTGAGAGAATCTTGAAGACTTCAAAGATGTTTTGAATTAGCAAACTTTACTTTTCCTAAAAGGAAAGGTTTAGTGGAAGAACAGTGCCTGGCCAAGCTCTGAGAATCTATCTTTTCCCACTTAAATGTGGGCCTAATAATTAAATGAAGAGTAGCTAAGCTCAGCTTCCTCTATCAGATACTTAGACTCCCCATAATGGACCTTTGTTGTCGTTTTCATCTGTTATCCCAGTGGCACCTACACTTGAAATGAGGATGTCCTGTTGCATTGCAAGAGATTGATTGAGCACATCTGCCAAATCTCCTTGGCAACCAGTATGTCCTTCTCAAGATAAGGATATTCTATGAAATGGAAAACAGATTAATCCTGGATCCACTTGATTTTATCTTCAGAGCATTCAGCCAGCTTCCCACATTGCCAAATGTCTGATTCTTTTTTTTTTTTTTTTTTTTTTTTTTAATATGGACTAATTAAACTATGGATTTTGAAAGGAGTTAATTAGAGAAAAGACAATAATTCTATTATCAAGATTGCATTCCAAAAAGAGCTTTAAACTATTTAAATATGCAATATGGGCAACATTTATCATATGGTTAAAAAAAAAAAAAAAGGCAAAAA